>JACDOX010000079.1:2523105-2711609 GCA_014549065.1 Cardinalis cardinalis | reverse complement strand
GCTCTGCTCCCAGCGGCATCACCCACCTCGTGTGCCAGGATCCCCACACACACTCTCACACTCATCGGGAGAGGCTCTGCTCCCAGCGGCATTACCCAGTCCATCCTCGGCACTGTGAGCACACTCACAGCACTCAGCTCCACTCCAGGGGTGGAGACACCCACACTGCAAAACAACAAGCCGCTATTCTTCCTCTCCCGGCTCGCGTCCCTGCGAGYACCCCGAGCGCGGGCTGCGGCGGAGGAGCCCTGCCGGCCGAGCGCGGCCCCGCGGCCCCTCAGCCCCGCGCTGCCCCCCAGCCTCCTCAGCGAGCGGCGCTCCGGGAGCGGCCCCTCACGACCCCACCTCACTCACACACTCACTCACCCGCCCGCCGCGGCCTCCCCGGGCCGGCCGCGCCCGCCGCGCCCCGGGCCGCGCCCGCCGCCTCCCGCCGCTGCGGCCGCCCCGCTCGCCTCGGCCGGTGCCTGTGCCCCGGGCGCGGGCGGCAGCGGCGCCGGCAGCCGCTCCCCGACAGCCGCCGCCTCCCGCACGGGAATAACAGGAAGGGAGCGGGGCTGACCCCGGATGGGGAAGGCACCGCCCGCCGGAACGGGAACCGCGGCGGGGGGAGGCGGGAGCGGGCCGGGGGAACGGGGTGTGCTGGACAAACACGGGCTCGTCCTGCCCCGCTTGTTGCCCTGATGTCGCTGACACCCCCGTGCCCYGCACATCGCAGCGCGTCTGGCCCAGTCTTGACCCTTTTCCCACTTGGACCGCCAGGTTTCTTTACAATCAGCTGCCGCTGGCATCGAGTCGCTGTACGTGAGTCCGGTGTTTTGTTGAAAGAGCGGCCCGCCAAGCGAATGCCCGTACAAATTAGAAGTGGAAGAGAAATAACATTGTGAATACGCACTCCCAAGTGGGTGTGGGTTTTCAGGATGTGAAATGAGAGCGCTAGGCTGGGGTACCTCGGCAAGAGCCAACAAGATGCAACAAGTGAGGGTGGCACTGAGGTGATGATAGCGAGGAGGGACACGGTTAACCCGCGTTATTAATTGTTAAGGCGTTTTGGCAAATCACTCTATTGTCAAGAGGTATTTATCCTTTCAACAACGGAGACGGCATAAGCAAGTTTCGGAGCCAGGTGTGAACATGGTGAGGGCGTTGGTGAATTCTCTTACTTGGAGCAGCTCTCCAAGCCCCAGGGTCTAGCATGGGGCCATGTTCACAGCCGTGGGCAGGCTGAGATGCTGCAGTGGGTGGGAGCACCAGAGCAGCCGTGCAGGGCATGGCAGAGCACACYCTGCAAACCCGGGGCAGAGCAGGCTCCGGGAGCATTCCTGCTGCCAAACTGCCCCTTTGCTGCTTCAGCTCCTCATCACCACGGCTCCTGAGTCCGACCTGTAGCAGCCTTCCCAAAAGCAGCCTGCAACAGAGCCAGAGAGGGGATTTTGACAAGGGCATGTAGTGATAGGACAAGGGGGGGTGGTTTTAAACTGACAGAAGGAGATTTAGATCAGATGTTAGGAAGAAATTCTTGACTACGAGGGTGGTGAGACCCTGGCACAGGCTGCCCAGAGAGGCTGTGGCTGCCACAGTCCCTGGAATTGTTCAAGGCCAGGCTGGACGGGGCTGGGAGCRACCTGSGCTAGTGGAAGTTGTCCCTGCCCATGGCAAGGAGGTTGGAATGAGATGGTCTTTAAGGGGCCTTCCAAGCCAAACTGTTCTATGATTCTATGAATCTGACAAATGGGCTTTTTTWAAAAAAAGATCTAACAAAAATTAGTAACAATCAGTGTGTCTAACCACTGGATTGCCAAGTGGGTTGGCTGATGCCCTGTAAAATCTGGGTGATGGTTTCAGCTTGTAGCGACTTCTCAGCACTTTCCTATTCCAACCAAAGGGGAGAAAACTCAACAGAAACTCCATATGCTTTGAAACAGGGTGGCCCAACCACACGGGTGAGGCCTTGGTGGCTCGAGGGGAAATCATTACTCATTTTGGCTGCGAGCAGCRTGAATAAGATGTTTATATATGCAAATCAAGTGCATTGTAACGTCTGCTACCGAAAAGAAAAAAGATAATTATATTTTAAAAAAATAAAAACAATACAAAATGCTGCTTGTGCAGAAGCACGGGTCAGGAGCGAGGACCGCGCGCAGCAGCTCCCGGAGGGCGTTGTGCCCGCGATGCCCGGCCGCGGGGCGGTTCGCAGCGGCGGCGGTCCCGCCCCGGCCCGGCCCGGGCTCAGCCCCGTCCCGCCCCCGCCGCCGTCACTTCCCGCAGCTGAGAGCGAGTCCGAGCCCGGGCCCGGCCCTGCGAGCCCCGGGGCCGCGGTAGGTGCGGGGTGTGCGCGGGGGGCTGGCGGGGCTGGGCTCAGCTCGAGGATGTGCCCGGGATCCCGGYCCGGTGCCGCCGCGTTCCGAGCCGTTCCAGCGTTGCGGGTGGCTGTCCGTGCCCCTCGGCTGTGCGCTGTGCCTGCCCGGAATGGTGCGGCGCTGCCGTGAGCTTGCGCCGGTTCCCAGGCAGTAAGGTRGCAGGGATTGTGTTTTTTAGTTGCTGTCCAGCCCCTAGACTGCGAGGCAAGCAGCTTTGCAGGAATGCCTGCGAGGAGTCGGGGTTTACACCCTGGTTTCTGATACCCCCTTTGACGTAAGGGATGGTGCTGGGTTGCTAAATGTGCATSCCCATCAGCGGAGGGTCAATGCGCCTTAAGGTAGAGCTGTGCATGCTGTGTGTTTGTTTGGCGCTGCCTTCAGTCTCTGCAACGTTATAAAACAAGCTGCCTTTCAGAGGGAAGGGTGTAGGCCGAGTCTGTGGCCAAAGGAAACTTTCTGGCACAATTGCATTAAGAGATGTCCATGTATTGATAGACGAGTGAACTTGAGAAGAAATGCTTCCTGTAGCAGTGAAAACTCACAGCTTGTTCACCATTTCTGCGGCTTTCATCTCTGTTATTAGTTGCCTCAGCTGCATTTAAAAAACAATTCTGGTGGGAACGCATAGATTTCTCACTGTGRCTTATTCTTTTCTCCAAGCAAAGTCATGCCATGCCTTCCCCATCCTTAGRTGTGAGGCCAGAGCAGCTCCTTTCCCAGCCCTGTGCTGTTGTTAGCCGGGGAGGTCGCTCCCCTTTAGGTGGGCATCACCAGGCTGTGGCACTGGGTCTCCTCCTTCAGCGCTGCCCTTGGGATGCCCCAGTGAAAGGAGGGAGAAGGGCKCTGCACCTGTGCCCCTCTCATCCTCTCAAGGACAAGTGTCCTGGCGTGGCTGAGCTCTGAGAGGTGCTGTCCTCAGGCAGAATGGCTCCTCAGCTCGCCCTGGAGAGCTGCAGGTCCTTGCCCTGCCTTGGCCTGTGCTGCTTGGGGTCCCTGGTGATGGAGGCGCCTTGTTCCGTTGCTGTGTCCTAGGGTAAAGATTTTACAGCTTCTCATGTGAAGGGAAAGGAGGAGTTAAAAATGTTCCTTTTCCTTCTCCTGTAACAACCAGCAGTGGAGGATTAAAGGGACCTGGAAGTACACTGATTTTTTTTTTCTTATAAATAATACCAGTAAGAGAGAAATGAACATAACTTGAAAAATTTCAGTGGTTAAAGATCACTGTCAGAGGAAAATCAGAATTGCATACATTGCATAAGCCAAATCAAGAAGTCTTACTATGGAAATTGCTCATGCAGCCTTAATTTTATCATCAGACAACTGCTTACTTTAAGAAACAGTAAATGACCTTATAGTTAAAGATTTTCTAAGAATATTACATTATACCTTTTCCCCCTGTGGATATAGATCCTGTAAGCACTGTTTCCCCTTGTATATGACAAATCCYATTTGTGACAGTTGCAAGAAAATGCAATGCAACAAATGCTCATGCAAAATTAAGCAGATGAATCTCAATTGCCATTTACTGTGCATCTCTTTATGTTGTTCTGTGAAGTATTTGGCTATAATTTACTCTCATTTTAAGGTAAGAGGCCCATTATACTCATGTAATAAAACTCTGAAATTAGCTGGCATGCTTACCTGCTTGCATAGTTGATTTAAACTGCCTTGATAGGCCTATGTTATGATGTGTTTAACCAACATGAATATGAACTTGTTCCATCTGTAGTCCCACAGAAATTAATTAGACTGTCTACAGAGTACTAGTTGAGGAAAATTAAGATTAAAAAGTTGTCTTCYGTTCTGTTTAACCAGGTTCATGTGTGCTGAAAATAGGAAAGGGGTTAGGTAACAGTACAGAATTTACACTGCTGATGGATGATTTGCARCAGCATTTCTGTGTGTCCTCTTCTTTCCTTGTGGTGGATTCCAGCTCTGAAATTTTGCAGAGCCTTGGTGGTGGAGGAATAATATAAACATGAAAACTCATGGTGACTTTGTTAGTGCCTTAAAACATTGTCCCCAAGCCAGTGCATGCTGCCTTCTTTTTTAATAWTTTYTTTTCCTTACTTTTAATATCAGTAATTAGGGAACCACCTCCAGTCTTGTATTGAGTGAGTTTGGGGTTGAGACAAACATTTCAGAAATTATTTTGTCACTTGAATGCTTTAGTCCCATTCATTCATTTGAATTATGTTTTATTTTTCCTAAYAGAACATGGATCTCTCTGGGAAGAGAGATCCAAAGATAACACAGTACCTAAAATTGCAGGCTTCAACAGGGATTTTCCATAGCTTGAGTGTGGAAGGTATTTATCTTCAGCTAATTTTAGCAGATTGAAAATCCCGGAAGTTACCCCAGATAAATGCTCTCTGCTTCTGCAGGTTCCTAAATGCCTTTGAAGTCCCTGTTTTCTAAAGCGACTCAGRAACAAAATTCCTTGGTGGCATTTCATTTACTTTTCCCTAATTTTACACAAGTGCTGCTTTAACATGCAGATGTGTCTCTTTATTTGCCTAAACAAATGAACAAAGCCCCGAGCATAAACATGGTTGGTGCCAGTGCAGCCCTAGCTGGGAGTGATCTGCAAAGGCCAAGATAATGCTTCTCTTGATCCCAGTGTGCCACTGAACAGGATTTGTTATGATAAGAAGCTAATAAGACATGAACAAWAGTAGCTATGCCTTAATTCATAATGTCACTGCTCTGTATTATTCTAGGGATGTTCATCTGGGCTGTAGATGTGATTTATAAACTTTAATTAAATAAATCTCTCAGAACCTCTTGTTGGAAATGTGGAGCTAGTTCTAATAATTTGAATTAACTGAGAAATAATTGAATAAAGGTTAGTATGAGATAAGTTCTCCATTTTGCAGAAGATGTAGCTTTAAATGTTGCATTGCTTGTAGTTAGTAATGGAAATGTGAAAAATAGCTCAAGGTCATTCAAGACCATGGGAGAGAGCCCTTGGGAGCTGAGTGTACAACAAGGTGTGCTCCAGCTCATTCCCACTCTTTCTCTTTTGTTGTCTTACTGGAGAAAAGCTTTTCCTCAGGAAAGTCTTTGTGAGTATTTGAGGGATAGATGTGTTTATGTATTTWGCGTCTACCTATGTACAATAAATCTGCTTTGAAGTATTTGGGTTCTTTGTAAATGTTCATTGCAGTAGTCTGCTGTGATATTTGTTTAGGTCTTGGAGAGTGAGCTTGTGCTTGGGCTTCCAAAGGAGGATGTGGGTAGTGGTTGTATCCCCCCAGTGACACAGCTCTGAGTTCTGTGCATGGTCCCCACTTCTYGTGGGCATGGAGCAGTGGGGAGAGTGTGCTCTTGTCAGGTGCTGTGGGTGTCAGGAATCTTCACCTGCCAGGGGACCCACTTCTTATATAAGTGTCTTGTAATCTGGCCCTGGTTGTCGGGGATGCTGCTGTTCCCGTGGGCGGTAAAGTGTTGCAAACTGACTTTATCCTGCTTGGCATTTGGAAGAGGCATGAAGTAGAGGCAGTGGAGTTACAGGAATTGCCCCTGGATCCTTGATGTTCCTGTTCTTGTTGCTTATTTCAGCATTTGTGTCTTTCTGGTCTAGATCTGAAGAAGACTCCTCCTCCTTCAGCAGTAGCATGCCCATAGTCTTCCTGGCCAATGATTCTTCTACAGCAAGCAGGACTTCTTCCTCATCCTGAGAAGCCTTCATCCCTTCCTATGTCAGTGGCTACAAGGCCAAGAGCCAGCTCACCACTGTCCCCACCAAAGTCTCTGGGACTGGGGCCTTCCTTTCATCACACACAGGAAGAGGAACTTGCCAAGGTGGTGGAGCAGGACCCTATGCTGGAGGAACTATGTAAGCCCCTGTGCTGTAAGCTTTGCAATGTCACTCTGAACTCGGCCCAGCAAGCCCAAGCTCATTACCAGGTAAGGAGAGCAGCAGGAGGCTCAGCTTTTGGGGCTGCTGCATCTGYAGCTTGTGGAGGCATTCCTGTGCCAGCACGAGCACTGCCAGCAGCGTTGCTGTGGCAGCACAGAGGGAAGTGTGGGCTAATGCAGGAGGACTAACTCAGCTTTTCAAGGGGTTTTTGAGTGCTGCACATGAACAGCAGCGTTCAAGTTGCTCATCTGGAGCTTCCCCTGCACYACCTCATGGAGTGAAACTGCTCTGTAGACATATCTTCACCCTGCTTGGATTTGCTGGTTGTCCAGACATGCTGCAGTGCTTTCTTTTAAGGTGTTGTTACTGGAGCTTTTTGCAAAAATGCTGTCCACGGGGACAGAGAAGTGATGCTAAGATGACATGGGTGAAAAAGCAGACACTTGTGATTTTTCCTTTTGTTTTATGCAACCTGTATTTGACATCTACACTAGTTTAGTAAAATTGACTTTCTGATTCCAAACATGATTTTGTGAGGCCTGGACAGGTGTTTTCTGCTGGATCCAGCTGTGCCACTAGGAAAGGGGCTGCTGCCATGTGTTTATCAGGGTCTCCTTTCTGAGGCTATGCACAGCACTGATCTGGTGGGGCCTTTTATGCAAACACTCTCATCAGCTGGGTTGGCTCAGATCAGATTTATTTTGTTTAAGCTGATCTTGTTGACTTGTCTGAAATAGGGTAAGGACTCTTTGCATATGATTCTTGCTGAAAGATAGAACATGTCAGCCTTGCATTACCCCATTTTCCTACACCCTCTCTGCCTGGTGCTGTGTTTGCATAAGTATTGGAAATAGTTACTCTCTCTACCAGTGAATGCAAAAGGGTGGTTGTCCATAATCTCAGGACACCAGACCCAGATTTCAGATTTGCTGTTGGCCCTGAAAAAGTGGTATCCTGCTAGTGATTGGGTAGGTTGGATTAGTGTTACACTTCTAACATCTTATTTCTGCAGAATTTCTGCYATGAGGGGACAGAAGTGATTTTTTACATAACTTGCATTTGCCTTATTGTGCATCCACTATATGCATATACATAGTCTCATGTTATTCTATCAGGTTTTCAGAACACCAAAACCACCCATGGTATGTGTTTTTCAAGAGAAAATAAAATATGAAGTGGGTTTTAAGTTCAATCTCATGCTTTAACTCAAGCTTGCAGTCGCATGAAATCTGTGTTGTGTGTTCAGGTTTATCAAAGAACTGTGCAAAACAGTTGATAGTCTTAAAACACAAAATACTGGTTTTAAGTGAAATGGAAACAGATGGGAAAACTAATTGTGAACTTATTGAGAAAATCAGCTGGAGAGGGGGCCCAGTCATTCTCGGTGTTGAGCATTTTGGAGAAAGGGTGGAATGCCTGGATCTCTTAAATTCAGAGCTGAGTGACAGCTCCTTTACCTGAGCTGCCACCTTCATGGCACTTTCTCATTTGAGTCTCTGGATCCTTTGTCTTTCAGAATAAGATACTATTATTARGACAGTGATTAATCTGGGTTATCTTTGCAGGGGAAAAACCACAGTAAGAAGCTGCGGAATTACTATGCTGCCAACAGCTGTCCGGCCCCTGCCAGGATGAGTAATTCTGTTGAGCCTGCCCCACCTCAGGTTGTCTCCCTTCCAACTCAGGTAAGGCATGGCAAAGGGACTGAGATCATGCTTGCTTGTCACCTAACCCCAGTTAGGATAACCAGATCTCAGGTTTTGAGGATTACTGCAGGAGTTGGGAAAGAATTTTCCTTGTGAAAGAATTTTCCTTGTGATGGCACAAGATGGTGGAAATGGCCCGTTGTGAGCTGTTTTCTTTCCTTTGAAGATGCAGATATTGATCTGCCCTTGCAGCACAATGTTGGACTTCAAATGTTCTATTTCTGCCTGGCAAATACTTTGATTGCTAGGTAAGTCTGATGTGCTGCTGATTATAGCTGTGTAAGGGCAGGTATAGAACAGAATTGCTGGAATTGGATTTGGATGTGAGGGTGTGGCATCCGCTCTGCACAATCATCCCTCTGTTGTGTGGGGGAAGCCTACATGGAAAAAGTGCTTTGGTGCTCCTACACCCATTGCCCATGGCTGTTAGCTAATTCCTCTTTTGTTATTCCTTTTGAAGTGCTCATTCCTGTGTGCAGAGTGAATGGATTGTTCCCTCAGTGATCCAGATTAATTCTGTTTTGGGCACATTAGAGGAAAAAAGAGATGTTTTTTGCTATCTCCTTCTAGAATTCATCCTTTGGGTTTATCATGAGATATGACAGCTAACCTGGCCTTTGCCTGTGACTGTGCTGGGAAGCACAGCTGGGTTACAGGGATTGAAGCTGCAACATAAGCCTGTGCTGCCTGCAGGGAAGCAGAGAGCATTTGCAGAGTGGCAGACTGTTCCTGGCCAGAGGGAGATTTGGCCCCATGTGAATTGGCATTTCAGCTCATGGATGTGAACTGGGATGGGGTGGGGTCCTGCAGCCACGGGATGTGGCTGCTGTACCTGCAAGGGTATGTGGTGGTGGGGTTTTTAATGCAGGAAATGACCCATGGCAATGAAAATACCTCTGGGGCCATGTGAGGGTTCACATTGTAAGCTAGAAATCAGAATTGTGTGTCTCTAAGTTTGAGCAGTGTCAAAGGAGATGTGAAAGAATGTTGGCTTGTCAAGTGCTGCAGTGACATGGCTGTATGAATCACTGCTGCTGCACTGTTTACAAAACACTTTTCCCTGGATGTTTCGTGCTGAGGAGGCATGGTTCCTGCCTGGATCACTGTATGTGGTCTGACTGCACAGACACATGAAGGTGTCCTTCACATAGCAGGAGCTGCTCATGTGAGACTGGTTCCTTCTTTTGAAGTCTGGGTCCAGGTGTCCTCCCACCTGAAGSTTAAGGATCAGAGGTTTGGCAGCTTTGCTACTGTTCTTTTTTTCCTCTTGCTGTGGTCAGGGAGCTGTGTAAAGGCAGGGTGCTGTGGAGAGATTAGGTGGACTGTAAATAGGAGAGAGAAGCACCTCTATCTTTCAGTGGGTGTTCCTCAGAGTGAAAGTCACTGCTCATCAGCTCCCAGCAGTTAGGAGTTAAATCATTGCTGTGATGTAAACAAGCCTCTGTGGCTGTTGCASAGCTATTTGTTCAGATTGCTTTTCTCTCCACCTCAGGCCAGGAATTTGCAGGCTCTCCTGGAAGCAAGGCAGGAACAATGCATTTTGTGTAAGAACACTTTGGGGRCAACTTCAGAGTATCCTAATCCATGGGCTTTAACTCCAGCTCTCCTGCTGTCTGATGAGGACAGCAGTGGTCTCAATCCCCGTGATYGAAATATTTCAGCTTGTATTTAACCTTCTTGTGTTTCACATGCTGTCTCTCCCTTTGCTGCTAGATGGGATCCAGCAAACCAGGTGGCCGAGTGATCTTGGCTACAGAGAATGATTACTGCAAGCTTTGTGAYGCCTCATTTAGCTCCCCGGCTGTGGCACAGGCTCACTACCAAGGGAAGAATCACGCCAAGCGGCTGCGCCTTGCAGAGGCACAGAATAACTCGTTCTCGTAGGTATTGTTCAACCTCATGCTCAGGCTGAAAGCAGTGTGGCAGTGTCTCTGGCAGCCCTTTTGTCAGAGTACTCTGAATTGCAGCTGTTCATATTTGTTTAATCTGCAGGGATGCCTCAGAACTAGGCAAACGAAGGGCAAGGAAAGAAGGGAATGAATATAAGATGATGCAGAACAGAAGAAACGCGTATGCGGTTCAGAACAACACAGGTAACTTGGAGCTTGTATCTATTCTGTAGTTGGAATAGTAATTTATAATAAATAGACTYTGTTTTCTTCTGTTTCTGAGGTCTATTTTAGCAGAGTCAGGTTGTGAAAGGAGCTGGTCCAAGCTCTGCTGACCCTTCATATCTGCATGGTTTTTTTTTCCCCAGCTGCTAAAGTTGCTTTGTTTTGTCAGCCTGCTTGTTAGTTCTTTTTCTCAGTTTGTAACTTAATTTACCATCTGCCTGTCTCTAAGGCTGCTCTAAGTGGTGACAGTTTTCCTGCTTTATTTTCTTGGCAGGTGGCCAGGTGCTTTGACTCCTACTGTGGCACATCAACCTGTACTTGCACTCCCGTGACCACAATGAGAGAGCATGTTAGCCTCCCTCTAAGACCATCTGTTCCTAGCATAGAGTCCTTCCTCAGGTGTTAGATACTAACTTTGCCTCTTTACTATGATTTAAAGAGTGTATTACAGCCTCCAGCTGGGCATCTATTTCTCTTTTTCATTTTAAGTTGTTTTACAAGCACGCATTAGCTGAAACTCTGATTCCTGGTGAGGCTTGGTTTAATCATGTCATTCTAATCACTGTCATTGGGAAAAGATAAATCTTTTGAAGTTTTGTTAAATATAATTTTATGACTTTTAAACTGAGGCAGCTTGTTACAATCAAAAGACTGTTCCAGTTGTGGAATTAGGTGGTTAAGAAAAAAAAAGTATTGATAAATTATTAAATTATTAAAAAATATTAAATTATTTAAAATTAAGTTATTAGATTCCTGATTTTCAATAAGGCTGGGGCATGAAGCCCACTCTACTACTTTATAAAATTCCAAGTGCTGTCCTGTGGGCYGCACCTCTGTAAATCTGGAAAGCAGCAGAGCAGCTGTGGGGAAATTAAGGCTTGACTCTTAATCAGCTAAAGAATCAAGTCTTTGATTGAAGAGCAGACATTGATTGGACTTAGGCATTGTCACTGAGCTGCCTGAAGCTTTGATTCCTCACAGGTGAACCAGGCTTTTCTGTTGGCTCCCCAGGTCCCTACTTCAACCCGCGCTCGCGGCAGAGGATCCCCCGTGACCTGGCCATGTGCGTGACGCCCAGCGGGCAGTTCTACTGCTCCATGTGCAACGCTGGGGCCAGCGAGGAGCTGGAGTTCAGGCAGCACCTGGAGAGCAAGCAGCACAAGAGCAAAGTGTCTGAGCAGCGCTACAGGAACGAGATGGAGAACCTGGGCTACGTCCAGTGACGCGCCGCCCTCGGTAGTAGTTTGCAACTAGAGCAGCTTGTCTCTCGCCTGCTGTTTGCCACGTGCCCTGCTTTGTGCTCCATTGGGTAGGAGTATGCTCTGAGCTGTACATGTAACACCTGCAAACTTACTGGTATGGTTAGGTTTTTTTTCTATCATAGTCGGCAGGATGACGCTGTGCAGGACATGAAGTGTTTTTTGGTGTTTGTTTGCTAATTATCTAAGGCTCTTCATTGTGTTGAGTGGCGGGGACGAACTGTGTCTTCTCCCTGGCCTTCTGCATGAATATGCAAAGCCCAAGAAGTGCTGGAAACTTCTGTGGTCCTACCACATGGGTGGACCGTGTGCAAAGCCCACTCCCCTCTTGGCACACCACAGAGCAGTGCTCCAGAATGCTTCCCTACAGCAGACTGAATCTCTGGGCAGCTTGTTAAAGAGGGGAAGGAGTAGGGCCTGTGAATGTGTGAATTAGGTGGTGTATTTGTCCACACTTTGCTGCTTCTGGCCCCCATTACAGTCCAGAGTAGGTTCTTTCCACATCCTTGTAGAAAGGCTGTGCATACCTCTKCTCCTTGGAGGATCTTGTCTCTTACTGCTTCCTCTGCGATGCAGATTCCATTCAGAACATCTGATATGGATTTCAGCTGATTAGCCCCATTCAGAAATACTCTTCTACTCTTGATATTGTTGCCTGGACACCTTAATATACCATGGGTGTAGCTCATCTCCCTGATCTCTGGGGATCTCAGTGGCTTAATGAAGTGAACTGGAAAGCAAGCCTGCTCAGGTGAGATGTGCTGTGCTCTGATTCTGCCTTAGAATGAGTCAGGTTGAGAAAGGATAGAAGGAGCTCTCAGCTGTGACTTTTTTGCATGTTGATGTAGAAGGGAGCAAGAGTTGGTCTCTGGCCTGCAGTCCTTGCTCTGGAAGAGCAGAGCTGCCTGGACTCTGGGTAGCAGATATTGGTGTGTCCCACTTCAATGCCATTCCCTGGGCTAAGCCTAATGGGTGTTTATAGAGCAAAGATGAAACTTCTAGCTTTGAACAAGAGCTACCAATATTGGTTGACTTCCCCCCTCCCCCCCTTTCTTTTTCCATCTCAGGATGGGTTTTAATTCCATTCCTTGATGTATACTTGACTGTTCCAGGGACCATCAATAACCCAAAGTTATGTAGAATTTAAGTATCAGGGTGATGATTGTTTGAGTAACAGCTTTTTGGCCTCATGGAAGTATTCAAGAAACTYGTTAAGCAACTTTTGAATTGTAGACAAACTCAGAAGGGTGTGTGTGTTTGTTTTGATATTCCTTAGCAAAAGTAGGAAGGGGARAAAGAGCAGAAGTAGGGTTGTTAATTATTCTTCTGCTTGTTTGGGTAGATGTGAGGAGCTGTGATTGGAGTCCAGTTCACAGTGTCATTAAAACATGGTCTCCAGTGGCAGGTGCAGYGTGTAGGTGGCTTTTGTTGGACCTGATCCTCCACTGTGCTGCTGGAACTGTGCACTGGTGAAGCTTCACTGACCTCAGTGGCAGGTGCAGAGACAGGGTCCAGGAAGCACCATGGCTCATCTCTCACCCCTCCTCAGGCAGCTGGAATTAGATGCAGCTCCATTAGTTTCAGTAGGATTTAGCAGGGATGAATTGTACCTAGTGCATAGTGTTGAAGGTAGCTCCCCCGCTCCTTTTATTGCCATTCTGATCCTGCCTCTTGCATTCCAGAAGGACTTTCTGCTTGCCTTAAAAAATGAAGAATGAGTAACAAAAAAAATCCAGATAGTCTTTATTCATCTTCCTAGTCCACCTTCAAAAGGTCTGTTGCACTTGGCTGCTTCTCAGAAATTGACTTTTGTTTTCTTCYGCTCCCTGAGTGAGCATCAGGGAGCCATACAACCTGAATGCAGCCTTGCTAAATCCAGGCAAGGTGAGTGCTTGCAAAGTAGTTGAACACAACCCCCTAGATCATTGTATGCTGATCCTTGCCCTGCAGATAGAGGCAGAGGAATGGATGTCCCCATGAATGGGATTCCTTCCCCTCCTTTGTGCAAAACTCAGTTAAATGGGGTTTGTACCCTGCAGCAGGTGAGAAGATAGAACAGGTGCCCAGGTTGTAGAGCACTCACTCAACAGTTCTGACAGCTTTGTAAATCTGTTTCTTCTGTGCTTTCTTGCCCCTGCCTCACCCTCTGTGTAGCCTTGAAGAACATTTGCCTTTCCAGAATCTCTCATCAGCCTTTCCCCTCATCATTTGTGTTGACAGAAGGGCTCTGGTTTTCTCTGTGTTCTGTCCTTGGGTTTGCCAGTCTGACACCACTGTCCAGGGGGACAGAGGGGTTAGATGAGCCTYACCACAATGTGCTTCAGCACAGTGATCCCTGCATTATGGTTAAACATCCCTCTGGCTGTAAATTAAAGCATGGCATTTCCTGCAGGCTGCAGTTAGTAGCAGAAAAACAACCCTTTGTGAAATATGAGTTTGAGGAGCTGTAGGTACTGCTGCTGTCTGGCTTATTGCTAGGGATGAGGAGGCATTTTTGCTTGCTTTCACATGTCCCAAAAATCAGCTGTTCACCACTTAGCTTTGGTTACTGCTCCTACTCCCAGCCCAGCCATCTGCTCCTCATTTGGCATTTCCAGTGACTGCTGGATGTGTCAAAACCTGGTTTGCTCCAGCTGTGCAGATGTGCCACAGCCCAGCCAAGTGCTGGTGCTTTTGTGAGGGTGTGTGAGAGATGTGCAGAGGGCTGTTCTTGCAGGCTCCTCTCTGCTTGGTTGAAATGGTGGCCTCAGTCTGCCCTGAGCAGAGAAGCCTGAATCTGCTTTGTTCTGTTCAAGGGAGTACAAGTGAATGTGATCATCCTGGTGATTTCAGAGTGGTGGCCTGTAGAGCAGGTGTACAGCAGGCAGTGGGACTCAAGTAGGACAGATTTCCTCCATGGAAGGAAAGATGTCTTGCTGGGAGAAGCAGCTGAGACTCACTTTGCCCCAGTGTTCTGCTGTGGCCCATCCTGCAAGCTATCAAAGCTTTCCTCTCCCTCTTCAGCATTGCTTAGTGGCTTGTGATCTTCCACTCCGCTTTCAGCATAGGCAGTTGCTGACTGCAAAGAGAAAACACCCAACCTCCCCATTATCCTTAGGGTTCAGGATGATCCAAACTCATACTTGTCAACATTAGATACTGAGTAGATCCTGATTTTATTTCTTTTTGTGAAAGGTATTCTCCAAACCACTGTTCAAAAAATACTGAAAACATGTTCTGGGCAAACCCTTTTGGTGTAGGTGAGCTGGGGAGAACACTGTACAGCTGAAGTGCCATTTTCCAGACCCAGTTCATCTTTTTCTCATGTTAAACCAAGTACCAAACCCAAGAAACAGGACTTCTGTGAAGCTGTCACATTGGCCAGTAGGTTAATGCCCTTTGCTGCTAGAAACAAAATGTAAATCAATATGTTCATATTTATTTTACTGTGCTGACCACTAATTGATTTGTTAATATTTAAGGCATTATGCTGTAGGTTGTTTTTAAATGGAGAAATTCTGCATTGCACTTTGCTTTTGGATCAGAACAATTATTTATTGTATTTGTGAAAATGTTTTTCCTCCCACATAGCTATTGTTTTCTTTCCCTTCATGCAAAAAACTCAACCAAACCCAAACAGCAAAACCCATCCCAAACCTCTCCAGCCAAATCTGACCTCTAGATCTTTGTTTCTTTTCATGCTAAACAAAATGGGGATTTCCTTGCAACTTGTTATTAAATGTCAATTTCCAATTCCTTTTTCCTCAAATAACTCCTTTGCTAACTTGGGATGTTATTTTTAGAGACACAAAGTTCATGCTTCATTTAAACATTCATTTCTTTTAAGGCAAGGAAGTAAACCATGTGGAATCCATGAATTTGTGATGAGTATGACAGTGATACTATTTTCTTTGTATTAGGCATTAGCTTTTGTTTTACATTCTGCACTAATAAGCAAATCTGTTACAATCTTGCCTAACATTGGTCTATTTTTGACTTTTTGCTTTCTTCATGCACATTGAAAGGAGCCCTGAAAACTTCTGTGGAGTTGCTTAGGATAGTCATCAGTGTAACAAAAGGCAGATTTTTTTCTGTAGAGCTGCTTATTTCCTTTCCTAGATGCCYATTATAGGGCATTAGAAGGGAAAGCTATTGCCATAAGCATGGATTCATATTTTAGCTTACTAATGCTTGATGTCCCTTTGCTACRTTACTTAAGTGATGCTCTCACTGTAACCAACAGGAATTTTGCCTGGGTCAAGAGTAAATGAAATACCCAAGGCAAAGATATTTTGTTGGCTGGGGCCAGGCAAGGTACATTGCTAAGTTTGTCTTTTACTCCTCCATTTGGATTACAACACTCTTTTGGTTTTGCTTTTTGAGGACCATTGATCTGGTTCCGTAAGGATTTGGTCTTGCTCCAGCTAAAATAGTTTGAAGTACCTTGACTTTAGTTGAGTTAGGAGCAAGGCTTGGAAACCTTCAGGAATTTCTCACTGCTGATGTTTTATATGTGTTTTTTGTTTTGTGATTTTATTTTTTTTTAATTTTACAACCACATATACAAGGATGCTCTGGATGAGATGGAGATCTGTTGCTGATTATGGAAAAGCAAATGCCATGATTGCCAAAGGATAACAGAAAATGGAGAAATATGGGCCTGATTTGTTTGAAGCTAGTGGCTAAGCTTTTATTTTGAGCTGGGCTTACCACCTGCATAAAATTGGAAGGGAAAATAAAATCCACTTTGAAATGAATGTGGTCAAACAGTAGTTCTAGGAACCTCTCCTTTAAAAAATGTATCACTGCTAAAATTGTGTCAGCTTACCTGAAATATCTGCAGGTAAAGACAGAATGGAATTTTTGAAAATAAAATCAGTTTTTCAGTTTGTATTTTGCAGGGGAAGAATTACTTGATTTAATTTCCTTCTGCATCTGTCCAGCAACACCATTTGCAAGTGCTTTGAACATGTTTCATCTAGAGCCTTCTTGTCAGGTTGTTTTGTACATTTTTCCTTATTTCCTTTATATTGTACTGACCCCCATGAGGGAATACTTGATGAAAATGAATTATTTTTTTTCTTCTTCATTATATAATAAACCATATTGCTCTTACCATTGCATTGCCCTGATGTTTGGTATTGCTGCTGCTCATGGCTGGACTGGGAATGACTGAGTTAGCCCAGCACTGAGTGCAACTACATGAACATATTTTCACACACTGATAAAAGTATAATTCAAGGTAGAATTTGTAACTTTGGAGGAGGGTCAGTGTACTTCCAGCTCGTACTGAAAGCCAGCTCAGAGCTGTCTTGGCTTTGGGAGGGTTTGGGAGTGTTCAGCATCTGCAGGATGGGAGCCAGGAGGGACACAAAAGGCTCTGTGTCTGTCTGTGCTTTCCCTTGAGTGGGCATCACAAGCTCTGCAACAGCCCCAGGCTGAACCATGGACTGGCTTTCAACTCTGGCTGGGAAAAGGTGGGGACAAGCTGAGCCTGATACTTACATTTGCACATGTTTTTTACCAGAGTGCTGTTTCCCCCTTTCACTRCTTGAGGGCTCCAGAAGAGCATATGCTTTTGCAGCATAAATGACTTTCCAAACTGAAAGGACACTCTAAGTGGAGCCTTGGAAGCAGAGAAAATCTGGGTTTTTTGAGTTCAGCTCAGGTAAGAGCAAAGCACAGCCTTTCTGAAGTGCTGCAGCCTTGCTGTTGGTGCAGTGAGCTGTTGGCCTCAGGGCCAGTGCCCTGGGGACACACCAGAGGCATTTGGGGTGTGACTGCTGTTGGGGCAGGCATCTGGGTGTAAAAGCAGCCCTGCACTCCCCTGTCCTCTCTTATTCCAGGCATTGGGCCCTTACAGAGAGCACAGACACTGGTGGGATTATCCTGATTTACCTTTTGGGATGAGAGCTGCCTCTGTGCTTAGGTGACTTCTGTGCTAACAGTGATGTGCTGGAGGTTTTATGTGTTCTCTCTTACAGTAAATAGAGTCATAAAAACTTGTAAGTGCAGTTTAATGTTAAATCTCACCCAGCCCTTCACTGTTTATGTTTATCCAGGCTGTGTTTGGTCATCCTGGAAACCAAACCCCTACAAAGCAGCACATCCACATGGTCAGGTTTCTCTGGTAAAGCACTGCCTTTTTAATACTTACATGTGGTAATTGTATTTTATACCAATTCTGTAGCAATTTGGCCCAGCCAAAAACCATAGTGATACCTGGGCAACCTAACTGARAGTCACAGGCATTTGCTGAATTACTCAGCATATAAAATACTACAAAAAAGAGATGAAAATCATAGACTGTGTGATTTGGAAGCATAAATAGCCCTCCTTCTGCTTCTACAATTACCCTGATGTCTAAGGATTTCACATAGTTGTTCTGTAACATTTTACAATTGAGGAAGTAAAATTTGGGGGAAAAAGTTATTTGTCCAGAAAGTCTGTGGCTAAAAAGGGAAGTTGAACTCAATGCTTGTGAGTACCAAGCTGCTTTACCTGCCTCCTCTCCATCCAGCCTCCCTGCTCCCAGGATGATGAAAATGACTGGATTTTAAAACCAATTTGATTAATAATAGTTGGATTTTCATTGTGCATGTAGTGGCTTTATAAAGTGTTAGGACTTTACCATGTGGTTTAAAAATAATGAATCCTGACAGAGAGATCYTCCAATATTGCTTCTGCCATTAAACTTTAGTGGAGATGTGAAAAAGCAACAGCTTTTAGGAGGACTGTAAAGGATGCAGGTTTGCAAAGTGCAGGTTTGGAGGCCCTTCTGTGTTCATTTATGTCCCCTTCCCATAAATTCCCTTTATTCTTACTTCTAGTTCTCCTAAAGCATTTGGAGTGAAGGATGCTTTTCTCTTTTTGAATAGTAAAAAGCTGCTGTAACAGATAATATCAAGGATTTATTGGCCTATCCTTCAGGGAATGATGTGCTTTTGACTGGCCTTATTCCACTGGGCTTCCCTCACCTATCCACCTGAGTGAGACAGGAGCAGAGCTGTGTAATGTCTCTGGAATTACATGAGGGTAAAGAGAGATAGGAAGATTATCCACAGTGTATTATCTGAGACTAGGGAATGTGGCAGGTGTTTGCAGTACATATAAAGATGTTAAAAAACTTAATCTAAGGCTTGTTTTGCAGYATCAAGGTACAAAGACACTGTGAGTGAAAGAACAAAGTGTAGGGTTCTAAGAAGAAATGGACACAGTTGCATGAGAAATAGAATAGGCTGCATTTGGTGTCTCTGGAATTTTGTGCAGGAATTCAGTATTCAGCTGCAGAAGCAGACTATGTACTTTACTAAATGCAACATGACCAATAATGTGAAAAACACAGAAGTTGGAACATAGGTATGAAAAAAAAGGAAAGTCAAATGTCCAAATCCCTGTGCACCAGAAGAGATGATGGCATACAGCTTAACACCTGATACGTTGGGGAGTCTGAAAAGAATACTTTGGAATTAAGAGACTTGTAGAAAGAGCATCATGTTGCCAGGAATCTCTTATTGCAGCTGACTGCAGAGTTTGGGGGCTGAGATGTCATTTGTGACAAAATGTCCTTTTGCTYTCTGTGAACCTGTGTAGATGGGGATTGTTTCAGCAGAGGGAGAGGCTCCTGTGCCAGGCAGGGCTGTGGTCTCAGAAGCCTCCAGGGGCAAATTCTGCCATGTGTGTGCTGGCTTGTCCCTTTAAGGACTCCTCCTCCTCATTCTTGTCCACTAATTATTAAAGATCATTTTCCAGTTGTTGCAGCTTCCTCTGACATGTCGCAGCATCTCAACAGCAGCTTAATGAGGAAATGGCCAAACCACCCAATACAYGAGATCTTGGACAGGTAGCTCCTGTTTGTAAAAGCTGGTGATACTTGGAGCATGTTTGGATTAGCAGGTCTGAGTTCTGACAGAGGAGCAAAGCCATTCATCTGCAGGATATTGCATTTATTTGTGTCAGGTGGGGTTGTGGGCTGCCATACATTCTGCAGTCTGTAGCTGGCATTAGGGYACCCAGGCATGAGGGCTGGATGCTTCTCATGCCTCCTGTTGTGCCTCCTCCCAGTGCCTATGTCTTTGAGGGTCTGTTTTTGGCCAGTGTGTCTTTGGTTTGCCTTGTCACAGTCACAGAAGTGCTGTTAGCAGGACACCACCTCTGTTTAACATTTACTTGCATGAAGCAGAGATTTTTATTATGCAATTTTATTACCCAATTTTCTGGGTGTTGTCGAAAAGTACAAATTAAAAGGGTAACAGAGAAAGAATATAAGAGAGGTTTTCAAGGTTGTGGTGACCCTAGGCACACAAAAGTGAGGAATGGGAGGCAGCTGTGGATAGTTCCAGTCTGTCTTTTGCCAATCCCGCRGTCTCAAGACACTCTGAGGGTTCAGCTGCCATCCTTGCAATTATACCCTTGAAATAAAGTCTGATAAAATGCAARCTGCACTTCTGACCACTTGCATTACCCTTTCCTCGAGGCTGATCTGCAGTTGCAGACAAGAGGCAGGATGCAGGAGGCCCAGGATTGTTCTGCAGAGCCAAGCAGGCTSCTCCTTCCCCTCCACTGTTCTCACAGAGGCATCAGGCTGGGTACAGCCCGTGTCCCTGGGGTGGGCTGTTGTTAGCCTGCTGTCAGCACAGAAGGCATGACAACCATTATTAAAATGTGAGATTTGGCCACATACCTGGAGCTGTGGGTGAGCAGGACACAGAGAGAGGCACTGRGAGGTCAGGGTGGCTGCATGGAGCAGCATTTCCCCTCTCATCAGGGCTCTTGATGGGCAGTGCCATCAGCCTGGACTCCTGTCATGCACTGCCCAGTGTCTGGCACATGGGACAGGTTTCTGCAGACACCTTGTTCACATAGATCAGCACTGATCTTCACACAGCTCCTCACAGCTGCTGAGAAATGCAGAGGTGGGGCAGGGCACAGCTATAGGTATAGACATACTGGGGATATATTAGGGCATAATAAGCTTTCAAGGGAGTTCTTCTTAATTTGGGTACAGACTGTGTATGCTAATTATATGGCAGCAGTCTTGGCAATTAGCATACATGCTTTCAACTTGAATTTCTGATTGCTGTAACAAAGCCAGTGCTGCCTTCTCCACTCACTGACTTCAAAGGCTTTGTCTTGATTTAAGAAATGCTGTCTAAAGCTGTTAGGAGAAAATGAAGCTGTGGTACTGCCACTGTCAGGCTGCCCACTTAACAAACTGCATGGTAAATGGATGAGCAGCCAAGCTCCCTGCAATGGTTCATGAGAGCTTTGAGGCTGGAAAATGCCAGCCAGCATTTATTGTCATTGGCATACAACATAATATTCCCACAGTGAATACTGCACAGGTCTTCCAAATCAGAGCATGCATCCCTAAAATATGAGCACCCAAAGATACACCTTGGGTCCAGATCACAGGCTGTCATACTTTAAGGAGAATATTATGTACACATTCCACAAGAGAAAGTAATGATCACTGGAAGAAACAAGTATAGAAACAGAAAATTTGAAGTTCTCTTGGATGATTCTGCCAGCCCTGGGACCCAAGACCAGCATAGGTCATGAGTAGCATTTCAAAATGTTTGATACCTTTATCTGCTTGGGTGTTTTCWTCAACCCCAGCAGACATTTTAAATTGCTGTAGCATTTCTGGAAATCTGGTTGCAATTTATCTTTGAAAACAAGGTTTAAACCCCAAGTGAGTTAGTCCTTTAGAGAATTCAACCCTAAAAGGAGAGTCATCAGCGTGTGGTTGTGCAACTGCAGTGGGTGAGGTAGAGCCCTCCAGGGCAGTTCCCTGCAGAGAGCAGGAGTTGTYTGAACTGCCCACACCAAAATTAAGGATTGCAGTCCCCTGTTGCTGCCAGGGTACATTTCTGGTTCTGATCTCAAGCTGTATGTTCCGTGTAGGAGCTCATCTCAATGCTGCAGTGCCACAGTCAAACTGCAAATATTTGAGTGTCTTTCTGGAGACTGGTTGAGGTCACCCTGTGCTCAGCAGGTGCCACTGAAGTTGATCTAGATTTCCTCCAGAAGGAAGTGAAGCTGTGTCACATCATGCAGGAGCACCACTTAATGCTTGACATTTGGAATAAAACTCAATATTACACAATTATAGCATCGAATGGCTGGTGGCAATTTTGCCAGACAAATATCACATGTCTTTCCCAGAAGGATTCAATCTTTAATATTGTTTCGGTGCTGGAGGCTTTTCCAATTTCTGTTTATTAGAAATGACTGATCTGTGTTGGAAGCGCTGCCTTTAACCCAATACAGCTGGTTCCACCTACAGCACTGTGAAAAAATCCTGTCTGCAGCATTTTGCTGCCACAGACTTGCTGTATGACCAAAGCAAATTGTCACCTTGCAGAAATTAGGCCTCTGAAGGGCTAGAAGAGTGTTRGCTCTTCATCTGCTTTGCGTGCTTTGAGGCTCTTTCCAAAGAGTTTGGCTCTTACACCCTCAAAGCATGGAAGTGTATTACTGACAGGGAAATGTGGAAWGTTAAGTGATGGGGATGGAGAGCCYGTGGAAGGRAGAACAAAACAGGGGCTCTGAGGTGCCAGGGCTGTGCCAATCCAGAGCCAGGCTGAGGACCTGGCTTCTCTCCCCTTCTTTCTGTCTTTTGTTATTGCCTTTCTAAACCCTAATCACCAGCTGCAGTGGAGGTTCTTGCTATGGCTGAACTGAAAAGCAGCGTTTTGGGGAGCACTTTTGTTCATTTGGAGCACACGTACAGATACCCAAAGTCCAGGCAGGCTCTTTTACTTGGAAGATTTCCACTTGCACAAGAAGAGGCCAGTTTTAATCAGCATCCTCACGCCCAGATTTGCTATAGAGCACAAAACAGGGAACAGCTGTTTGCTCCACCTTCACCTATTTGAGCCACTGCTTTTTTTTTTTTYTTTCTTTTTAATGGGACCTTAGTGAAGTCATTATGTTTTTCTGTCTCAGTGGAATCTTTCCTATCTCTCTGGGGAAAGAACAGGTGTGGTATGACTGGATTCATTCCCATTTCAAGGAAAAAAATAGAATTTAAGGTGTAATACGTAAGTGGCAAATCTGACTGTCCTGAACATTCATGTAAATGCAGTTATACACTTGAACCTTCTTTACTAGGCAGCAAAGAAGGCATTTTTATGATGCATTTTATGAGACTGAGGAGATGAGTGGGCAATGGTTGTGTGAGGGGAYGAGTCACCCTCCTGAAATTCTCTAACAAGCATTTAATCTTTATTCCCTGGAGGAAGGCCTTTGGTAGCTGGGAAAGTGAGAACAATGGAGAGCAGAGGTCAGGTTTGGTGGAAATGGGTCACAGTAATTCCTAACACAAAAATAACTCACATTAGTTGGTATCCACCTTCTCAGGCTCCAATTTTGCCCCCTCCCTGCAGGTCCAGCAGCTTTGCTGTGGGCTGTGGTGTCCTGCTTGGGCAGCACTGTCTCACCCACTGCAGATTCAGGCTGGGCTTTTCTAATTTMTTCCAGAAAATTAAGAGAAAAAAAGTACCAAAATTTTGTAGCCCCTTAGAAGGCTGCATGTTTCCAWGTGTTTGAGCCCCTGGATGCAGAATCCCCATCAGTCCTCAGTGGGGCCTGAAGCGCTGGCTGCAGCCAGAGAGGTGCAACAGAGGTGGCAACACCTTGTGGGGGCTCTCACAGGTGCCTGGAGCTCTCAGGATGCTGTTATCCCTGGAAAGGAGCACGTGGGCTGCCTCTCCCCACATCCATGCTCCGGTGTCCGTCTGTCCTGGTGGCTGTAGTGCCTCACCCTGCCTGGCCTCAGCTCAGCCCTCCTATGCTGTGATCACACCTCCTGATGGCACTGCAGACAAACTTTTAGAGATCCCCAGCAGCTCCCTCCTTAGACCCATATTTCAAGCTCTYATTTAATGTTGCCCCCTTTTCAGAGGTCTTGAGAAAGGTGGCAATGCTTCACTGAGATTGGGTTGTTGTTTTGAGGCTGGCAGAGTGATGGCATTTTATTTTGATTTCAACAGCACACCYATTAGGGTTTTGAAAGGTAGTAATATTCCCTGGAAACAGAAGAGGGCAGCTCTTTTTTGGGAAATGAAGAGTGCATTGACTRTTTTTGAGAATGAAATAGCAGTCGCTCAGATCTGGATGAGAGAGCTTTTTTTTTTTTTCATGAATGAGTAAAAATAGCACAGTATTTCAGGGCTCGTGCTGGTGTAATTAGTGTGTGAAATAGCTGGACCCCCATCACCTTCCACTGAGTCCCTGGGTTTTGTCTGGCAAAATTAGATTCCTTGCAATTTTATTGCAATGTAATTAAAAAGTAACCAGGGGAATACAGAACTCGGTCTTCAGAGATGTTCAGCTTCAGACAGAGTAAAAAGCATCTGCAGCTCACTGGATTGAGTCAGTTTCTTTATTTACTGCCCATGGAGAAAAAAARTTGCTGTCAACTGTCTGTATGCATGGAAAAATCAGGTTTAGTAAATGTTTTTCAACTCCCCCGCAAATGCATGGGGATGTTTTAATTGAAAGAGTTTGTATTAAAGAACAAATGCATAAATTCCAAACCAAAACATCCTCCTGGAGTGAAATCTTCATTTGTAATTTCTCAAATAAGGCATCTTGATTTTTCAAACTTCCATTTCCAATGTTAGCAATTACACATGTTTGACAGGAGATTTCAATGARCTGAAGTCCATCCAAATCTTTATTTCCTGGCAAATATTTGGCTGAAGACCATGTAGCTGCTCTGGTGTGCAGCCCTGAGCCCTRATTTCAGGCCCAGAGCAGCCCTGCTCTGGCACCAGCCCCAGCCTGCCTTGCCTTCAGCCTGAACACCTATTTTTCAGTGTATGTGTGTGCAAACAGCACACAGGCAGTGCAGCCTTGTAGCACAGGGTGGCCAGGTTTTCCATAGGAAATCTCCCACACTGATTTTCCACATGATGCCTGTTCCCCATCCAAAACCCACAAACCCCTCTGCAGGTCCCCATGGCCAGGGCTGTGCTGGGGGCAGGGCTGGATCCAGAGTCAGGAGGTTGGGTCTGTTTTTAAAGCCAAAATAACTGTACTGAATCCCATGGAAACACGTGTCCTGGACGTGTTTGCCCCCAGTCTATTGTGTGTTTCCTGGGTGCCACATCCTGGACATGGCTCTTAATGAGAGGGGCAGTTCATCCCCATTCGTGTGGGACTTGTACTTGCCAGTGCCTTCCTTGGTCCAGGTAGGTAATTTGGAAAATCAAGAGTGACTTCTCCCAGCACCTTCCCATTGCCACTGTGTCCTTCCAGCTCTGAGAACAAATGGGAATTTTTGTATTTGGCTGCACCAAGAAGCATGTGAAAAACAAATTGTCTTTTTTTTTTTTAAATAGCTCCGAGGCAGAAATAATTAAAGACCCTCTGTAAGGAAACAGGACTGACTGGAAGGGTAGCCCAAAACTGCTCTTCTAATGCAGGAAATAATGAGGGCTGCCCTAAACTTTTAATCAGAGGCTCAAATTTTATTTGCAGCTCCTGACAAGGATAGCATCCCTTAATAATGCTCCTGACAGTTCCAAACTCCTGAAATTAATATGAGAGCAACGAGGATTTAATGGAAGCRCTAATTACAGATGCTGGAATTATTCTGCTGCAATTCAGAACCTCTGATGTGGAGAAACTCTTAGCATGGTTGGGCTGTCATCTAATTTCTGTGAAGTTTTGCTGTGAAAGGTGACCCTGGCTTTACACACCTTCCTTCTGTGAGCTGTGGGCATCCTTCCCTCMCACTGACTCCCACAGCTTGCAAAGAACTGGGATTAAGCAAGCAATTAATTCTTCTTGCTCTGGAGATGCTACTACCCACAGCCCTTTTGAGTGCTCTTCCCTCTATTTCCCCTCTCATGGTTAGTCATAATGTCCTCGTAGACTCACATCACAATTTTTTGGCTTTTCCCAAAAAGGCTGGCTGGTTGTGCAGGTGGATAAACCACAGGTGGCTGTGGCAGTTTGTGCCTGGAGTGCCCCCTCTGCAGCAGGAGCAGCTGAACCTCACATGGAGCAGCTCCTTCTTCTCTGTGCTCCACGGGCTCGTTCATTACACCAACAAATTGGTGCCACCTCACGTGGTTATTGAGGGACTGTGGGGCATGGATGGAAGGGGAGGCCAGGCAGCCTCAAGGTGAGAGAGATTCATCCATGCACGCAGTCCCTAACCCTGAGTGCACCTCCCAAAAAGCACAGACCTTTGGAAACAATCTGGCATTATCAGTAGACCTACTTATGCCTTGCTCCAAACCCAGACATCCTCCAAATCTCCCAGAGGTGTGAGGAGACCCTGCCAGGTCCCTGGGGCTGGTGGGCTGTGGGAGGTGGTCCCTGGCAGTGAGTCAGCTTGGGCAGGCGGGCTCCACCCTTAGCCACCACCTTTGGCTCTTTGGAGCTTTCATGGGGATGCCAGGAGATATTGCTGCTGGCCTGACAAGCTGCTCTGGACACCCTGCAGRATCCTGTCATCATCCTCCTAAAGGTTTTGTGGGGTTTTGGAGACTGGCTATATGGCAGCAAGCCCAAACTGCCCTCCTTGCACGTCCTGACAATGCTCTCTCTGGATGTTTAGCATTCACAAGAATGAGAATTAAATTGGAAGGCTTTAAAGTGAGAGCTTCAATTTCCAAGATCAGAGGAAGTCACAGACTGAGGGGCTGGAGAGGGACCTTCCCCAAAACATGAACATCTTTTGATCTATGCAACTTTTTCTAGTCTCTCTTATAGCCAGCTGTGAAACCTGAATCTTGATATGAGTTCCAACTGTTGAATGGCATTAGATGATTCATCTCTGCTATTAACACAAAAAAGTAATACCATTTTCTGCTTTGCACATAATGCCTTTTGAGAAATAGATGAAGACATAAGGGACACCGAAGAAATATTTAATCTMAGCTTTTTTTCCTTCAGCCCTGCATTTTGTCACTCTATTGAATGATTACACTCCAGTTCCTGCCCTTCCCCAGTTACTCTGGAGACAGTGACAAAGGCAGGAGCCATCTCATCCTGCTTCAGTGCCCCTCTCCTAAGGGAGGGGTGTGCATCTTTTATCAAAAAGTAATAAATGTTCTTTGGTATAACGGAGTGAAAAGAAGGAGGGGAAAATCACCAAGCTGGTTTCAATATGCTCTGTTAATAACCCAGAGCCACTGTCATAAAAATGCCAGCACCAGCATTGAAAATCGAAATATAATCTCAATGATTCAGCTGTGAAATCTAATTTGGCCAAAGAGGGGGCTTGGAGATTTTTCCACCCTCTCTGGTCAACATGGAGTCATGTGCATAAATCCAAATATTCCTGGGAAGCTTTGCAATGAATTATATGCTCTGTGGCAATAAAGATGGAGAAGTTTTTATTGTTGTGGTAATTCTTGGCATGGGACATGGATTTTGTGGCTGAAAAACAATGGCAAATTTTATGGATTTTTGAGCTGTTATTTATTTGTGAGGACCTTGATGGAGTGGAATTTGAACACCCCATYCCTCTCCCCTGCTGCTATTAAAAAAGAGAGCAGTAAATCAAAGATGAATTGGTAGAAGTAAAAATGACAGGAAAAATCTTATGGTGTTGAATTTTGGAGAAGGATATTTGTAAACCAAATACTTAATTCCAAATGTCACTGTAAAATAATGTTCTCTCTAATTTCCCTGAAATCATGGACCATGTGCTGACCTCAGCTCACRCTAAACCTATTAACAGTAAAGAATTTTGAAATCGAAATTTTGTGCTAAAATTGAGAATTTTGAATGCTGTCAGTGGGGACAGAACGACATTTTACACAAGCATCTTGAAAGCTCCAGTTGTCCATATAACTTAGTTGTGGGTGGCCTCATATCATCCATATTTGTGTTTACTGGGGTTTGTTAGTGCTGTTATAACTATAGTAAAATATACAGAAATAAATGAGTTAACTTCCCAGGGCTGGGAGCAGAAAATCCTTTCTTCTTTAGTGCCGTTCTTGCTGCTATTAAAGGCTTATCAAGAGGAAGCTGCATTTTTCTCAGCACATTATTATTGTGCCTGTTTCCCCAGCACTGACAGCAACCCCAGTACTTTCTCATTATGTGGTAGATGGGCAAAAGCCTGCTCTGCCTCCCATTAAAATCAATAGCTGTCTTCCTTAATTAGCATTCAAATGACAATCAGTCTTTAACATTACTATCAATTAGGCACAGCCCAGCCATAGCCTGTTGTTTGTTTGAATTCCTCCAAGTGAGCCAGGTTCACAGGGCTGGGTGGGATTGTGGGCAGGAGCCCGAGCCCAGGGATTTGGGATGCATCCACTGATGGCCACAGGCTCCCTGAAATATTGCAGGAGGAGGAGGAGGAGGCTCTTCTGAAACAAGACACAGCACAGCTGGGCTGATCGCCCTGTGCCAATCAAAGGAATAACTTGGATGTGTCAGAAATGTGGTTGCATCCTCAGGAAAGTGAGAAAGTGAGCCTTTCCTCCTTTTTTCCTCGCTGCTGAGGGCTGGAGTGACCTTGGCATGCAGTGAACTTTCCCCAGGAGCTGGGCTGGGGCCCAGAAATTAGCACAAGGCTAATTACAGCACATGGGAGCAAAGGATAACTGGCTGTGAAGCCGCAGGTTGGAAAGCCAGGGCATAATAATGCTGGGTTTGTTCTTCTCCAGGCTCTGTGTATCAAGGAATTGATGTAGATGTTGAGGAGGMRCTGTGGGAGCTGGAAATGATTGATRTGTCACCRTGACTCCTCCAAAAACACCTGCCAAGGGGGACCTGGGACAGGGCRAGGCAGCTTCAGGGACTGGAGCTTGTGTTTGCTGTGCAAGATTGTTCCTTCAGATTGGGATTGGAGTATTTGCAGTGCTTCAGCCAAAAAAAAGGAAAGAAAAAAAAAGAAAGAATGAAAGTGTTTTGATGAAGTTAAAGCAAAGAACAAACCTGGTTCCCTGATGGCTCTACCAAGGTTTGCTATTAGCTGCTCAGCACATGGTGATATTTGCTAGCAAAACAGACTGAATGATCTAAACCAAAGCACATGGGGCTGTTATAAACCTCCTATGCCTTAGATCAGAAAATTGCTTAGCACTGGCAATTTAACATCCCTCCTCAACCTAATAGAGATTATCCTCTGGAAAGGTCTGTTTTCTACTCTGAAAACTCAGACTGCCATGTATTTTCCTCTGTCCCCAAAGCTTCTATTACATTTGCACTATTTAAACTGCTGACTGTTTTTTATGCTATTGTGTTTTACAACCACGTGGTACATTTGAATTAATTCTGCACGTGGGAAAGAGAGGCAGCTCTTTGGAAGTGTGGAGTATTTCCCCTTGGAGCTCTGTACTTCACCTCCTCTCTCCATTTTCCTCATCTGAGTTGATAGAAGGCCCTCTTGGCAAGGACAGCAGTTGTCCATGTGGAAAAGTGACCTTTTAATTTATATTTTTCGCTYTCTTGGATCCAGTGAGCATCTGGAAGGAGGAGTGCAGCTCGTGCTGCTCTGCCAGAGGGTTTTCAAGCAGCTGCTCCRTGCAGGTGAGGCAGGCAGCATTAACCTAAGAGCATTAATTAAAAGACAGAAGTATCTGAATGGGATGGAGCCTGTGCTGCTCCTGGAGAGGAATCTCAGTCTTGTTTATGAACCTCTTTGCTGCACATTGAAGGACATGCTTTGSACATTCCAGCATGGTCTGGTGTGACCACATCAGTAAATATGGACAGAACCAGGGCTTTCCCTGCAGGATGGAGGCTGTGAGCTGCCACATAACACAAGCATGGCACCCCAGTGTTCAAGGCCAGGCTGAGCAGGGCCCTGAGGAACCTGAATTAGTGGGAGCCRTGGCTGAGGGATTGTGACTAAATGATCTTTAGGGTCCCTTCTATCCCACACCATTCTGTGATTCTTGCAGCTGTTTAGCCTGGACTGCCTGTCAAAGCAGGAGATGGGGATTCAGGGGCAGGAAGGAGAGAAACAACTTCCCCCCCCTCCATCTCTGCTGTCTTCTTCATCCATTTACATCTCACAACCGGATTTAATTCATCTAGATGTGCCAGCTCAATGAAACTTCTGTTTCTTCTCTTAACTGCTGTGACAATCTCACCTCTGCTGCCTTCTGAAAATAGAAAAAGCCATGCAGATAAAASGGCCCATTTTGATGAGTATCCTTGAGATTTTTCAGCTTTCTTTTCTCCACATCACAGAAAACTTCAAATTTCACCTCAGCACCTGAGGCTCTGATTTCAATTTACATTAATTTCAGACAACACAAAGTGATTTCCTAATAGATGAGAGCATTGTTAATACCTCTCTTTTTTCAGGTAAAGAAAGAAGAAAATGGTCTAAAAGAAATTAATATATTGTTCATAATAACAATTTGCAATGAAGCAAAACCCTTAATGTCCCTATGAAAGTCCTTGCAATAAAATACATACAGTTCCTTGTTTGGCTCTTAATTCTTATTTCACACTTTTTATTTGCTGGGCTTTTTGACTTTCTGAGCAAGATGGGAAAAATGAACTCTTGGTGCTCAGTTCACAGGAGCCCTCGGATCAAAGAGAAGTGAGAGCCCTCCCTAACCCTGAGTACTCCCCTTACTAAAGGTAAGGTATGGGATGAGGGGAAATCCACACCCTGTGTAGGGTTTTCCACTTCCATCACAAGGTCTGATGGGGAGTCTCCAGAGGAGAACTTCAAAGTCTGGTCACTTAAAAACCCCAAATCGTGACACATATTCTGACAGAAAGGTCGTAGCTCTTGCTTTAGCTTGGGAAAGTGAGAAATGGCTTTATTTAACAGCAGAGCACTTATCCCCCTTGAAATGCGAATGAAGATTAATCCTTGGTCACACTGGGAGAGACTTTGCTTTGAAATGACGGTTATAGTGATCTTAAATTAACATACACAGCACACAGAGTGAATTCTTTTCCTCTGAGTGTGTCCACTCTGGGCACTTTTTACCACAATTTAATTGGCTGCCAATTAATGTAAAGTAGTCAGACATTTTTAAGGCCRGGGTAGACATTTTCCCACATTACTCTGCAAGCTGGTTGATAATTAATCTGAGACATCTATCCTCCCCAAACCCAGAGACAGGTAAAACTATCAGATAGCAGACCCTTGTTACTGAAAACCACAATTATATCTTCATTTATAACAGCAGAGGAACAATGTTTAATTAGTTATATGATATTATTTGTGGACAACTGACTTCCATATAGACAACGTCTAGAGTGCCTCAAGTAGTATATTTGGGTTTGAAAATTATCTCAGGAAATCATTTGCTCCTTTTTGCTTCTCTTCTGACTTCTTATTTAACACCAGCAAAAGAGAATGAAAAAGTGTTTTATCCAAATAACGTGTATTTTTTTCAATGAATTTGTGGATTTTTTTCCTAGTCAATGAAATCTCAAGAAATTCAGCAAAATATTTATTTCCAAATATTTATTCAGCTTGAAGTTATTTGTGACTTCCTTTGGGAAAAAAGGAAGGATTTTCAGAAGAGACAGGCTTCTACAAAGCATGTTGCATGGGTAGGCACTGCTTCATCTSCCATCCCTGGACTTTGGGTGGGGTGAAAGTGCAGGCGCCTTTGCATTTGCCTGGCATTTTCCATTCCCTCTGTACACAGGACAACCTCAGGCTCACTACAAGCACAGGACCTGTTTGGGACTCTCCCTCTTGGCTTCCCTTGTCCTGGAGAGATGCCCCAGCACCCCCAGACAGAGCATCACCCCTCTGTACAAGGTCCTGCCCCTCCATGGCCCAGCCCTGGTGAGGGGCTGTGCTGTGCCTGCTGGAAGGCACAGGGAAGGAGCAGCTCACAGGAACACAAACCCGCTCACCCCACGTCTGATCTCACTTCCCAGTGGGCACAACAACCTCCCTACAGCTGCCAGGTGATGAAAGCCCCCCACTCTGCTAGCTAATGATGGTGTTTGAGCCAAGCCAGTCCTTGAGAGAGAGAAAGAGGAGCTGGCAGAGCCTGCTGCCTTCTGCTGGTCCCCAGCGTGCCAGTGACTCGCGCTTGCATCTCCAGCAGCAGATGCTGCCCAGCGCTGATGTGACTGATGCTGCCAAAACCTCTGGGGCCTCTTTCCTTTTTCCAAATCAAGGCAAAATATTTCAGTGAGACCAAGTGGACTGTTCTGCTCTCAAGACCCTTGTTGAAYTCAGGATTTGCAGCAACGCTGGTTCTGCTGGGCCCTCAAAGCCCCTAAGCCTCAGACAATGTCTCAAATATGATTCATTGAGGGCAGCCTCAGGGGGATCTGGTGACCRCAGGCTGGACTGGGCTGGTCCACCTTCCTCAGCCTGTCATCCCAAAGGTGCACTGGTCATACTGGGGGCAGTGCAGCCTCTGGAGCTGGTGCTGCAATGCAGACAGCACTCATGGACACCCGCACCCCCAGTTAACAATCAAACAACTCTCACCTTCACTTGCAGAGAGGGGTTTCAGCTCTGTGATTTCTCCCCCCAMCCCATCAAAGCCTCTCCAATTCTGCAGACACCCCTGTGGCTTAAGGACTTGAAACTTCTTCCAGGGAGGTTGGAGGAAAGCCCCTACACAAACACTGAAAGGTTCTTAATCAGAGTCAGTAAGTGCCAGAGCAAAATGAATTGAACTTTGGGTGAAAAATGGCTTTTCTTTTTAAGAAAGGTGGATACTTTATATTGATTTTTTTTCTTTACTTAGGATTTTGCAGCAAATCCATAAAGAAACTTTCACTGCAATGTTCTTGGAAATAAATGGTCCACATATTATACACATTCATTTACACCCAGCAGATCTATCTAAAAAGAATAGGAACTGATTGAGTTAGCTTTCTGTAAATGAAAAGGGGCTTGGCTGTACCAGTCTTTTTGCAAAGTAATTTATCTGCTTGAAAGTTGGATCATCAGCTGTAGTTAAACCTCATTTTGCTTTCAAGATGCTTGTTTTGTGCTTCCAGTCTAGGCTTTTTCTAAACCATCACAAGCTCAATTTTTAGCTTAAGTTTGCACAAACTCCAGTGAATTAGGTCATGACTAGGGATGAGCCTTGCTGCTGGTTCAGTCTAACCCCTATGTGACCTGTGGCAGCAGATGGTGGGACAACMAAGGCAGCTCCTGGGAAAWAGCCCTTGGTAAACAAGTAACACCAGCATGGCTCTTAACCTGTGAGGAATTCTGCTCTTTTTAGTGAGGATGCTCATTAGATATCCAATTATGCTTCTTGAGCCAATACCCTTCACATCCTGTTGCCCTCTTTGTTTCCTGTCTGGACAGCCACACAAACTCTGCAAAGAGGCAGAGTGGCTTTTGGGCTTTGAGAACTTCTCTCTCCTTTTTCCATTGCATTTTTTCTAGAGGAGCAGCAATCCCAAATCTTTCACTACCAGTAGTCATCTGTGTCTCCTTGCTGAGTTTATTCCACCACCAGCACAGGTCTTGATATTAGCTATCCTACTGCCCACGAGCTTCACTTTGATATCAGCCTGCTCAGACAGAGGTTAATCCTGAGGAAAGCCTCCCACAGGATCCTCTTTCCTTCCCTCCCACTCACATGAATCCTGAGTGGGGTGGGCAGGGAGCAGGGCAGTGCTCAGAGCCCATCCCCAGAGCCCTGCCTGGGGAGCTGAGAGCTCAGAGTTCCAGAGATGCTTTGATGTCCAGAGAGCAGCAGCTCTTTGTTTTCTCTGCCCTTAGCTCGGGCTGGCTCCCAGGGATTCCATCTCTGGCTTTGGGCAGATCTGCCYCWGCTCYSAGGGATGTYCATCYCTGGCTTTGGGCAGATCTGCCCCTGCTCTGAGGGATGTCCATCCCTGGCTTTGGGCAGATCTGCCCCAGCTCCCAGGGATTCCATCTCTGGCTTTGGGCAGATCTGCCCCAGCTCTGAGGGATGTCCATCCCTGGCTTTGGGCAGATCTGCCCCTTGGGGAGGGCACAGCCCAGCAAGGCCCCTGTGCTGTAACACCATAGGAAGATTGGGGCACCTCAAGGATTCCAAGGCTGCAGTGGTTCACAGGCACACCTCGGGCCACAGCCACACCAGCAGACAATGCTGGGGACATCAGTGTCACCCACCCCAGCACCTGAGGTGTTGCTGCTTAAGCTTTGAGGGCACACACATCATTTTGTGAGTGAGGAATCAGGAAAAAGCAGCTGGAAGGGCATGCTGAGCCCCAGCAGCTGACAGCAGTCCCTTGAGTGAMGTGGGTCCAATCCATGGCAGCCATGGGTCAGGATGAACAGAACCAAACAAGCAGCTGCTTTGTCAATGCCCCCTCACCTGCAGGAATGTCTGACAGCCTGGCTGGAAGGKGCAGGAGAGCTCCCAGCCCACAGCAGCCATGCTGGGGCAGGGGCTCTCCCCAGGGCTGGTGGGCTCTGGCTGGGGTGTGGAAGAGGTGCTGACCACAGGCAGGGCTGTGCTGCCAGGCCMTGACAGTGTTTTACCTGATTTGCAGCCCTGGGGGAGGAAAAGCCTTCAGAAATCAATATTAGTGGATTTTAAATTAAGTGCTAAATTATCTCACCTTCAGTCACAGTGGATTTACTCCAGAATGGTTCCTACAAAAATTTACTGGTTTTCCTTGCAAAAAAAAAAAAGCGTCAAGTACAGCACACCACATATTCCCCCTAAAAGGAAAAAGTAAAAAATTCTTTCTTCCTCCCTAAATGTACGTAGAGACGTTCAGATTTACCTCAGAGCAAGTCACTGTGAAAATATCATGATGGAAAATTATTTGGGGAATAAATTCCTCTTACTGTTTGCATGAGGCATAGATACAACAGTGATATCATACATAACTCTGGTGAGCTTATATAGATATATATGGACAGAAAATGACCTGCAAGTTGTTTTTCCCCCTGGCTGTGAGATCAGGTGCCAGTAGCTCTGATCAGTGTGCACTTCCACATTACTGCAGTGCAAGGGAATCTTTTTTTATGCCAGGAAACACCTGTGATGGAAAAACAGCAATGTAAATACTTCATCATTTCAGCCACAGCTGCTCGGTGGCTCTTGTGCGGAATTCTAAGAGATAGCAAAACCCGTAATCATTTYCCTCTTCTGCAGTTTGTAGCCAAAACATCATTACAGTCAAACGCCAAAGCTTTGCAAAATGCARGAGGTGAAATCGTGACCCCACATTGAGATGCTTGCAGCCATGTGTGCCTTGTTTCCTGCTCCCAGGGGTGCTGCTCAGGTGCCCAYCACTGTCTGACAGGGGGAAGTGAGTTTGGAGTTCTGGGTGAGCCTCACCTGGTGCTCTTTGTGGTGCTGTGGCTGCTGGAGAGAAAGGGCTGCTGGAGGAAAAGGTCTTCTGACAGCACATCAGGGCAGATGAATTTCTTAATAAATTTAAAACTAAATTCTTAATAAAAATAAAAATAAATTCTTAATAAATTAGCTCTAGGCTCTTGGTTTGGGTCCATCAGCACTGCTGAAGGCTCTAGATAAGGATATCCCAGCCAGCCTGGTGGGTGCTCAGGCACTCCAGAYGTTCTTGTGACGCCAAGTCTGCCTGTTAATGGATGGGTCACAACCTGTCAATGCCCTTTTGCTTGGTGGTTTTGGCTTTATGCAGCTGCTGTGGGGAGGTTGTGGTCCTGGGGGAGCTGGGTGGCAGCTCTGGGAACAGGSAGGAGCTCTGTCCCTGCGTGACACCAAAGGTTTTTGTGAAGAATGGGGAGCTGCAGGTGCATGGAAATGCAAATGGATTGTCCTAGAGAAAGTGTCTGTGGCACTGGGGCTGTGCCCCAGGGCTGGCCTCATTCACTCCATCTGCACCTGGGTCAGGATGGTGTGAACAGACTCACATTTGCAGATGGAGGAGAATGATAAACTCCTTGTGAATTCTGTCTGAGACCTGGGCTCTCTGGTCAGTGCTGGGAGGCTCTGCCATCAGCAAATATGCTGTGGTGAGTACTGAATTTTTTATGGGAGCTCACTGGCCCCATCCCAGCTTGGGCTGGGTCAGATGCTCATCTCTTACAGTTTCTTTTTTGCCCTCTCTTTGCCTTTTATGTGGCAAATAGCTCCCACCWGTGAATGGCAGGATTTTTTTGCTCATGAGCAATTACAGACATGGTAATTCTTCCTTGAAGAGACTTAAAGAGAGTCAAACTCCATACCCTGGTGCACACATTGTATGTAGTAATTMAAAGCTCTTATCACAGCAAGTTTTGGTTTAAATATAGCTCAGAATTCCCTCTGGACTACAGAAGGAAAAAGTSATTCTAAAGCAATGTATGGTAGAGCAGCCTGTGAAATTCATATCCCTTCTGAAAGCTGGGTGGGGAGACCTTTCCCAAGGAGAGTTGGAGGGGGGAACTGGGGAGAAAAAGAGAACAGGAAGAGAACAAGAAGACTCAAAGCAATGAAATATTCACCCCTTTCTAAATAAATACTAAACTCACTTAACATCCCAGCTGGGTGTGCAAAGATATCCCAAGGGAGGAGAAGTGCTGAAGGACAAGAGGAACAGTGAAGTCCCACTCTGACTCGAACCAGCCCACTGTGAAGGGTGCAGGAGGGCTGGCAGTGCCACCAGGGTCTGACCCTCTGGGCTTTGTGCTGTTTCTGGAGCTCTTTGCTGTAGGGGCCACTAACATCCCTGGCTGTTATCTTCAGCTGAACCAAAGAAAATTTGGTGTGCTGAATGTGAAAATGAGGGTGTGTTTTACTGCAATAGAAACCTGCCTCACACCTTGCTCTCCACAGCCCAGGGAGGACTCTCTGAGGATTCTCTGAGGGCTCTCTTGCCCAATGACTGAAAAATATCAACATTTTTTTGGAGCATCCATAATGCTCTGTGGAGAAGCCCAACGCAAGAAGATAATCAAAGAATGGAAATGGGTGTTTGTTTCTTCACTTTTCTGTTCATTCAGCTTGACAGTGCACTGGGGGGAAGGTCAGAGCCTGTGCTGGTGCTGTCAGGGTTGCATGGCTGGGGTGCACCACATGAGGAAGGAACACAGCTCTCCAGAGCCCCCTCCTCCTGCTGCAGCATCCCCACATTACACACCCATCTGTTCCAGCACCAATTAGTCACGTGATGTTTGAAACATCAAATATTCTTTCCCTGCTTATCAACACTGCAATTATGGCCTGTCAGGGTTTTATGCTCTACTCAAAATAAACACCCAACTGTTCACGTTAACCCTTCAGCCTCTGGGGCTGTGGGGTTGCACAGCAGTTTGGGGGGTGAGCAGGGACCACAGGGCTCCTGCTGTGGGGTAAAATGGGGGAGAGGGGCAGTGACTTGCTCAGGGTGTGTGGTGCCAAAGCCAGGCTTTGAACTGAACCTCTGGACTATCAGCTCAAAGGCTTTCATAATATTTCACCTTTTTTCCATGTGATGCTATGAATACAGTGCAGCTACCTTGGCTGGGGCAAAGTTCTGAAGCATCCTTGGAAGAACTGGTGATAATTTTTTTAAAACCCCTTTTTCTCCTGAATCACAGCGTATTTTTCAGTGTAACCAAAAATTTACAGGAAAGAAACATATTTTAAGGGAGTTTTAATTTTCTTTATTAAAGGATGGTTTACCCTTGATCTGCCAACCCTGGCTCTGCTCTTCYCTTCTCCATGACCTTCCCCTCTCCAGTTCTCACACCTCCCTTGGCTTTGCTGTGCAGCATTTTGTTTGGRAACTTGGAGCTACACAGCAGACAGCAGTTAACAGTAATGATGTGCAAGCTTTTTTTTTTTTTTTAATTTTACTCTCTATTGCTGCTTAATGACCTAAACATCTTGAATGCTTTTGATAASTTGACTGAGGTGTATATATTAAATTCCTGGTGTTTCTGCTGTGAAGGGCTCCTGGCAGTGAGCAATGTCAGAGCTCATCTGCAGCTCTCGGGGCCTGGGACACACTGCAGCAATGTCAGGAACCAGCTCATGGGGAAGTCCTGCTTCATGGATGCTGCTGCAGCACCTGCCCTGCAGAAAATGTCAATGTCAAACACAGAAGAAAAGCAAAGGGGTTGACTTGGACTAAGAGAAGCTCAGCTGTGTCCCAGCCTGCTCTTTATCAGCGTCACATGGGACATTCATTACCCAATTTTATCTCTGCCCTGGGATTACTTATTTCTTTAAGGGAGAGCTTGCTGCTGATTTTCATCTTGAATGGCAGTACTCATCCAGTGCAACATTCCAGCTGTTTAGGTAAAGTTACCCAACTTCTACTTTTGCCTCCATCTTTCAAACAAAAAAAAGAAGGTATGGTTATAAAAACGTTATTTACAAGAATAATTTAAGAACTGATATTTCCAAACAGCCCTTTTCCTACTATTTATTATTTTGCCTTTGGAAGATAATGTTTGGACCATTTTCTTTTCCTCCAGGAGCTGTGTKGGATGCTGCTTTGCCCTGGCTGTTGATGAGATCTGGAGGATGAGCTCTTGCACAGTCTCTGTGCTTGCTAGACAGGTGAGCTGGGTGGAAACSTCCCTCAGGGGTCCCTCCCAGCCTGCCTGCTTTGTTAGGGGCTCTGTGGCAGCAGTGTGGCAGATGGAAGCACAGCTGGGATGCCGAGCTGAGGGGGATGCTGCTGATGGGGGGAGCCAGCCCAGCCCAGCCCAGCCCGACCAGCTCGGCTGCTCACAAACAGCTCTGGGCTCTGGAAGGGCTCTCTAGCCTGAGTGAAGAATGGCTTTAGKGCAGCCTCTAGAAACGCTGCTGTGGCACAGCCCTGCTCTTCTGGACCTTCCAAGGTCTGAGTTTTGCATGCATCTGCTATCTCTAAGGCCATTCAGAGCAGACCACAGATGTCCCATTGCCCACATCCTCACTGCAGCGCGAGCTGGGCAGGGCAGCCCATGTTTTGAAATACTCACAGAAAGTTTATCTCCACAGAGACATGGGCAAATTGTGACTTCAAGTGGGAAAGCTGAACACCTGGGTTTGATCCTGTGCCTCTGTAAGATAAAAAAAGCCATTTCCCATGCCTGAGCACAGCAAGGCTCAGTTGCCCCTCTCCCTCAGGCCAGCTCAGCTCTCGGGCAGGCCCTGGGATGTGCTGCTCTGCCCATCACACCCCTGCAGCACCCAGCTCATCCTTGAGCCCTGGCCTGCYCAAGGGACAACCAGGAAGCCAAAATAACCCAATTCAGCTTCAGCTTCCAAGCCCAAGCCATTACCCAGCATCTGAGCAAGCTTTCCCTGCTGAGCTGTTACTGCTGCAGGTTCTGCTCCGCACCAAAACCACTGCCCTTGACAAAGCCAAGTCCTTCAGGTCTCCCAAGCCAAATACAGCAGTCATTTCCCTGCTCTYTCTCTCTCTCTCCACTGTGCTTTTGCCCTGTAATTTGAAAAATTTCCAAATTTTTCCCTCGTGCCCCACAACAGATTTGTGTGTTCAGAGCATGAAATACCTGCTCTGGGTGCTGTAGCTGGAGCCTGGAATGTGTTTCTCTGCATCAGAGCCTGGTTTGTGGTTTCTCTCCATGTGGTGACTCAGTTTAGTGCAAATGCCACAGTTGGGTGATATCTCATTTCGATACCAAAATGACATTTGATTTGTTTACAATGGAGAGTAAATGGAAGTAAGAAATATGTTACTTTGAATTTCAAAGAGAAAATCCTCATCTGAAGAGATCAAATGCCTTCTTTGTATCTTTTAAGATAAAATGCTTTTGATACTATCACAATCCACCTTTGGAAATATTGGGATAAGAAATATTACTACCCAATAGAAAAAACATTTTGCTGAAAAATCGGTTTTTCTGCTTCTGAGAGAAATATCTGACACCTGTAGAAAGATGTGTCCAAGGACAGCCAGGATGCTGCCATCAGCCCCTGCCCCTTGCAGCCCACGCTGGCTGCTGCTGGCAGGTTCACAATTAACCTTGCTAATCAGCAGCTCTCTGAGGAAGGAAGTGCACTGCTCCTGCAGGGAATTCATTTTTTTGCTTCAGGTTGATTGATATTCATGTACTTCAATATTTCAGCGTTGCTCTGCTAAGAGTGTCAGGTCTGGCTGGAGCAGGAGGGATTTTTTTCCTCTGCTAGAGCAAGGCAGAATTGCTCTGCAGGAGCTGGTGCTGCCCTGCAAACCTGATCTGGGGGGGGAGCTGGTGGAATGCTTAATAACACTTGAGGAAATACAGGGGAAGACAAGGGATCAAAACCTACAGGGGAAAACATCAAGTGAACTGAAGCACCAGAGGGAGAATAAGGATTTGAGGTGGGATTTKGTGGATCCCAGGAGGCTGGCTGCCTCGTGCCTGTGAGCCTGGGTCTAATGGTGGTCGTGCACTTGAGGTTATTTAAAACTCAGACTGAGCTGGAGAGTGTTGAGAGACACTTGGGATGTCTGTCCCAAGWGAACAGAGCAGGTTTGGCTACCAGAACAGGCTGGAAAAGCTGAATTTCAGCAATTCACTGCCAAAGATAGTGTCTGAAGGGGTGGATAGTGYCTGTGAACCCCTTAGCAGGACCTGGCCCTGGGGTACACTCACTGGTAGCAGGCAGATGCTGTAGTAGGTTTTAAAAGCAAAATTTGTTCCCAACCATGATKTTCTAAGCTTGGATTTYCTCATYACTAATTTTCCCAGGTAACACCCTRTGGAATGAACCTTTAGTAGCTGTAAAACCCTTCTGAAAGGCAGACCAGYATTTTTATACTTGAGTCATCCTCCAGCAATGAAAGTGAGTCCCCAAATGTGGGGAGAGATATTTCACCCACTAGCACAATCATATACATTTACAGGCTGGGCTTATGCACGAATGTAATATATATTTTTAAAGGCTGTTTTTTTGCCAGGCCATCTTCTAAAAGACCATCTGAACATGCAGATGTGGTGYTCCATCTCTCTAGGGTGCTGATTCAAGGCATTGCTGGTGCCCCCATTAGCTTTCCTCACCATCTTTAGCCATGCAGAAATGCACCTGGAGGGGAGAGTGGTTCAGTGTCCCAGCATCTGCTCCTCTGCATTGGCTGTGGCCTGAGAGATGCTCATGCTCTCTCTTTATTTAATAAAATCATCACTCCTTCTCAGATAGYTTTCCCCAGTTGAATTGATCAGTTTAAACAACTCAATTAAAAGGCCAGAAAAAAGTCCTTAAGGGCTCTGCCTTTCATCACTGGTGAGAAGATGAATGCTGTACAAAGAGATTGCAGGGATGTGACAAACAGCATTTCAGTAAACCCTGAAAATAAAAAGGAAAAAAAATCCCATGCAAATATCTACATTCTCTCTCTGTGTTACCCCAACCGGGCCTGGCAAGACAGCACAGCCCCTTCACCTGGGTGTGCCCTTGGCTGATGGGTCTTTCTCGAATTTTCTCTCTTGTGGCTTGTGAGTYATACAGGGGTGTTGTGGTTGGACCCTCTGCAGTTCCCATCCTGCAGGGATTCAGTCCAGGGGRAAATTGCTCAGACACCCCATCAGTGTCATGCTTCAGGCTGCAGAGAGGCTTAAAAATATATATATTGTTTTTATAGAAAATCAGCCATTAATTTGCCACYGGTGCTTACTTTGGTAACCAAGGCAGTTTCAGCTGTGTGTGTCAAGGCTCAGCTGTGTCAGCTCTGCATAGCCAGAGCAGAAGATGTCTTTGTGTCCAAAGAGCTCATGGTCTATGGTGGGACACCCAGGTGGACACCACTGGGCATGGGGAGCAAGCACTGGTACTGCCTAGATGGGAGAGACACAARTGTTGCTGTAGGACAGTTTTCTGTGTCACTGTTCCATGAAAGCAAGGTCCTGGAATCCCATAAAATTCTGCTGGATTTACTCTTTCTGGGCTTCTGCCTCCTTTTTTACAGCAGTGGCACAAAGCCAGCCACAGGGCTKGTGCTTCTGGGACACCCCAAGGCCATTTGAGTTGGGAATCTCAGGCCCAGACTGAATCCCCCAGTTATGAAGAGACACAGGAAAGTCTTGAGCTGCTACATAGCCCACATCTAGACTGTCTCATCCTCCATAGAACTGTGAATTATTGAGGAGGTAGATGTAATAATTTTCTTTTTTTTTTCAGTTCAAATAGCTCAAGTGTTTACAGCTTGCATGCATTTATTTGTTTCCCAAGAAACTGGAGATGCTACACAGTGCAAATGCGTTATGCTTTGAGTTTGCATTAATTCTTTGTATTTCCTGTGCTGGAGATATTCTGGAATCACCAAGCAGGAACTTTGCTAGATTCAAAACAAATGTTGAAAAAACCCAAACATGAAGTCACAGAGAACAAGAACCACTGAGAAAATCTCTTCCACAGTGATGCTATAGTCACCATGGCAAAAAAAATTTGAAACAACCCAGGTAAGACAATTAGTTTTGCTTCATTTCTTCCTGATTGTTGCTGTGCCTTACCATGCTTCTCCACATTTTCACAGAACATGGTGATGTGCACCAGGGCTGCTGCTGGCTGGAAACTGATGGTAAATCCAGGTGGACCCTCATGGCTTATTGTGGGTATTGTCTGGGAAGGATCCATGGTGAGAGGAGCAGGATTTGGTCTGTCTGTGGGGCTGATGGCTGGCTTTGTCCAGTTTCAACTTTGTTGAGTGCACAGACACCCTGACCTTTGGCCTGGCATATGGGGAGGCCAGCATGAACTGGAGGAACACGGGGTTTGGTGGATACAGAGTCTCTATGTCAATAGATTTTCTGTTTTGACACAAAGGAGATCAAAAACCAATAGTAAACTGGCTCTGCTTCCCATGGGTCAAAAATATCTGAAGATGATCAGTTTGGAGCTGTCAAAATGTTTCCTTAAAATTGCTTTCATCAGGAAGATGATCTGCTTGAGCTGAGCCCAGAGCTTGCTCTGCTCCAGCCTGGTGGAGCAGAGATGAGCAGGAAAGGGATCCACAGTATTTAGGGGGCAAGGAGGCTCTGCATCAGCCTCCCTCAACCTCATCCTCTCCACCCTCACAGACATCTCAGCAGTGCTCTCCTCTGGAGGACATCAGGCACAGCTCCCTGTTCCACTCTGGCTCTGCCCAYGTGGCACCAGTGCTGTGACCCTGCCTGAAGGTCACTCACCAGGGCAGGGGCAGGGCTCCTGTGGAGAATGGCACATCCCTGAGCAGTCAGAGCCTGTGCCATCACATATACACACAAGTGGTGCAGCATGGAAGCTGCTCAGGCAGCTCTATTTCTGGCATTTTGTAACTKTGGAGTGCCTGCTTTTGCAACTTGAAAAATGTTCTTTTAAGTATAGAGTTTGGGWGGKTTTTTTTTTTTTTTTAGGATGTAATTATAATCTTGTTCTACATAATTTAACAGCATCAGGGCAGGAGATTTTTATCCAAGGCTRGAAGTAATTGTCAGGCTGATATTGAGCAGCCAAGCGGCTCGAGGGAAGGACAGAGCTGCTCATTTCCCAGTCACAAAGTGGAGGAGAGGACAAGCCCACCCCTGGGTCTGCACACAGAGCCTCTGCAGTGGGCAGGATGCCTTGTGAACCTTCAAGGGCCATGCTGAAGGGTAAAGATCGTCACCAAAGTGTCATAGACATCTTTTTGTGAAAATCCTTTCTTAGGATTTTTTCCCTTCTGAGAGGCTGAGGCCTCAGGAACAAAATGTAAACAATGGTTATCTGCTGCTGTGGAATGCATCAGGTGGATCTTTGATTGGTCCATCTTAGATGTTTATAATGAAGGGCCAATCAAGGCYGAGCTATCTCGGACAGAGTCTGAGAGAGCTGCCTTTTGTTATCATTCTTTTCTATTCTATTCTTAGCTTAGCTAGCCTTCTGAGAGGAAACCTTTCCTTCTATTCTTTTTAGTGTAGTTATAATGTAATATATATATCATAAAATAATAAAWCAAGCCTTCCGAAACATGGAGTCAACATTCTYRTCTCTTCCCTCATCCAAGAACCCCTGTGAACACTGTCACACCAAAATATCTGCAGCACAGCTGTAGAAGAAATGAGTGACATTTGGGACTTTGTTCCATGTGCATGGTGCCGTGCCCAGAGCTGACTGCCACCTCCTGTCCTGCTCTTGGTGTGAGGTGTGGAAGGTTTGAGGGTTATCTTGGGCATGGGGGCAGCAGGGTTTGGGAGCTGGGGGTGTGGGTCAGCTCAGCAGAAATGTCATTGGCCAGCAACTGCATGGGAGGGCTCTGGATGCTCCTTCCCTACTGTCCCCTTTGGGACCTTGAGTCATTTGTGGTGATGGGTCCATAAAAAGCTGCTGGTGGTGGTGGCCAGCACCAAACTCAAAGGGCCGCTACCACCAAAGTCTCCTTGCCCAAGCATCTGAACATGGCTTAGTGCTGATCCAGTTTACGTGGCTCTGATGATGGAAAGTAGATGGAATTTCGTCTTTGCTTCTGCTTTCCTGCATGTGTTGATCTGCATGGCCAAGAATCTCACCTGGAGAGAGGCCAGGAGGGGTGGGAGAGGACTCTGAGAGGGTACGAGGGAACAGCCCATTTCCTAGATCATTAATTTGCTATTTGCAGCCAGAGTGTTACTGGCTCAGGAGGAAGCACTGCCAGGGACAGCAGTGCAAATCTGGGRCTGCAGATGATTTCTCTTCTTAAGGTCACAGCACTGGAGAAACAGGACAGTGAGTGCCTCCCAAATTCCTGTGCACAGACCATGTCCTCAGAGCCCTGGGTGCTCAGGACRAGGCACGATGTGCTGGTGGGACAGGGACTCTTGAAGCTGCCTGGTCTCCCCTGTGCCCTTCTCTGATTTGGGTTGCAGTCCCTCTCTCCTGGCTGCTGTCTCAGGATTAATTTTCTGGTTGAAGTTATCAGGTAAAGCCGCCTGACAGCAGAGGGTCTGGATTCTCTCCAATGCCAGCTCTAATTTTGGTGCTCTTKAACAGGGGAAAGCCTCCTGGATTGCTCTGCCAGCTCTGCTCCTGTGTCTTTCACTTGCTGCTTTGAGTTAAAAGAGTGAAAAATGGAGTGTGAYGGAGTATTAGCAGAAAATCAGGTTTTTAAATGAGGTTAACCAATTTCTCCACTCACAGCCAAGTCTATCACAGCTTCTGACTTGACTCCTGCTCCTGTGACAAGACCTGTACTCAGGGCAGCTGCCTCTCAGGGGCTGGGATGTCCAACCCCTGCTGCAGCAGGCTCCCATASAGCACATCACTYRGGATTGTGTCCACAYGGTGTTTGAATAATTCTGTTTTGWTACTGAATACTCAGAACTTTTAGCATCTGGTTCAGTGGGCCTAGTAAGCTGCYACTCCTTGGGAAGCAGGGATTTGTGAAGGGCCATGTGTTGTGCCCATGAATTGAAAACCTGGATCTTACATCCAAACATGATCTGTCTGCCAACAGAGAATGAGGCCCCTGAACATCCCCTGCCCTGGGAAACCCCTGAGTGTGAGCAGATAATCCTCATTCCTCCTCAGCAAAGCAGAACACCTCATTTCCTCATGTTTGCTGTTTGTCTTTCCCTCTCCTTCCTGGTGTCTGTTTAATTGAAACCTTGGATTAGTGGCACTTCACATGCTGTGGGAAAAACCTGCTCTGGGACAGATTGCTGGGCCTCTGCTTTGCTCCCAGGTGGGAAATCCTGTCTCGTTCTTGGRGGCTGAGGCACAGAACCCCCTGGGAGGGTGGGGTTGGGAACCAGCACGTGCTGGGAGGAAGGGGAGCTGCCAGAGATGGAAAATGTGCTGCTGCTGGTACAAACCTGCCCTCCCGCTGTCCCTGAGCGCGTGGGGAAGCGGTGCCGAGCAAGCGGCAAGCAATGGCAGCCAGGCTCCCTCTGTGTGGGGTTCTGCAGCCTCTGCAGCGCTTGCAGCCTCTCCCTGCTTTGTTCAGCTGGCTTGCTGTGTTGATGGCTTTGAACTCCTGCTTCTGAGGGGAGTGATTATGGTGTTGCTGCTTGGTCATCAGACTGTGCTTCCCCTTTAATTTCTGATGAATATAACGGAGAGCTCAAGTGCAGTGACTGAAATCACAAGGGCCCTCCCTGTGGAGGGGTTTCAAGGTGCTCTTCCTCTCTGCCCCCTGAGTTTTGGGGATGGAGCTGCTCAGCAGCCCCAGCACAGCCTTTGTTGTGGTCCAGAGTTAACTGTGCAGGTGGCTGGGTGTTAAAAAGGGCTTGGTAACTGAATACACAACAGCACCTGCAGTCATGCAGAAGAATTGCCAAGGTGGGGAATTTAGGAGGAGCAAATGAAACCTCCCACCTTCCTCATACACATTGTCACATGGGGAATCATAGAATAGTCTGGCTTGGAAGGGACCTTACAGATCATCTAATTCCACCCCCTGTCACAGGAAAGGACACCTTCCATATGATATATTAGAATGCCTGTCCCAGGAGACTTAGAGATTTTACCTCGAGCTGAGTGGGAAGCACCTTTTCAATTCCACAATACTTTTCAGCTGTGAATGGGAAGAAAATCTTCAAAATATTCTGCAGACTGAAAAACCTGAAAAAAGAAAAGTCAAGTTGGGTCAATACAAAGAGTTAGGTGAGATCACTCCAGGTTCAGATTTTGCTTTTGCATTTTTTCCAAGTTTCAGAAAAAAGAAAAAAAGACATAGTAGAAACTGTGTCTTTATAAAGGAAGCAAGTTTTTTGTGTGCACTGAATGTCACAGTGTTTCAGCAATTTTTTTTCCTGAAACATATTGAAAATTGAGCACATTTCTGGAGAAAAAAGCTGTGCTTTTTTGTTTTTGTTTTTTTTTTTTTTTTGCAACCTATAACAGTGTCTGATCCTTCTGTGCTATACTGAAGAGTATGAACACAAAATTTATATGGTTCCCTAAATCTGACCTGTCTGACCTCTGGAGATGCTCCTAACTCACACCTGCTTTTCTTGAACTTCCAAACAAAACAAACCTTTTCTATGTGTTCAGTGAGCTGGTCCTGCATCTCTGCCCATGTTTTATGAGTCATTTGCTGAGCTCTTGCCTGGAAATAGCCAYGTTTCAATAGAGCTTGAAAAGCATTTTAGAATGAGCATCTCTATTACAATAAAATCACCAAGCAATGAAATACACTGAATTCTTACCTAAATAAATGTAGTTCTGTTAAAAATAAATACTTCCTTACCAGCTYCTTCTATGAAAATAGAGAACTAGAAAAAGCAGACAGGCTGTATGGAGGGCTCTGCTAAAATTAACACCTTTTTTTTCAGTGCTTGGAGAAATTTGATTTGTTTAAAAAATCTTGGTGTGAATTCACCAGGCAGTATTGCTGATTTTTTCTTGGATCATATCTGAAGGATGAAGAAGGCCTTTGTGTCAAATGAAGTTTGTTTTACATTTAGCAGCTACAGGTCAGGGACAAAAAGTGGCTTGTTGGGGGAGCAGCAGATGGCCACAGGCAGCATCAACCCCTCCTGGCTCACTGGGATTTAACATTAAACACAGAGTGCATCCACACAAACATCCCCATTCAGTAGCTGCTACACTCCCTGAGGTGGGTGCTGTGCTTTGCTTTACCATCCTGGTGATCCCTGGGATGAGCCTGGCTGGACCCTGGCTGGGGCTGCTGCTTAATCCTTGTGATGGATCCTGCACTTSACTGGTGGGAGATAAAAATGAGAGAACCTTGCTGGTCAACCTCACAAAAAAACCCCAAYCTCAAAATATTCAGTGAACAGATCAATTTCTGATCTTTTTTTTTTTCTTCTTTCACATCAGAGGAGCTTTTATGTTTCTAACTATAATTTTTCAAGATTTCCTTTATAAAAAGTTTCCCTCATCCCTAGATTTTAAAATACTTCAGTTCAAACTGAAAAATGGAAACAGTTTGTTTTCAAAACACTGAAAAAAAATAATTGAAGTTTAGTCCTGCTTTTCACTCTACCTTGCACAACAAAAATAATTTGGCAAAGTTTGTATTCAGTTGTGAGATGTTTAGGAACTCCAAAAACTGTGTGTGGTTTTCCTGTGAGYGCTGGGAAGTTATGAGTGCTCAGTGGAGCAGAAAAGTGAGGGATTTTCCCAAATCTTTGATGGATGATGAGCAGTACAGGGGCTMATGGAGAGAAGATGCTCAGAGCCTATAGGAGAATTGTGTTGCTGCAGAGATATTGGATAACACCCCTGAAAGCCTGGAGCTAATTCAGTACCAGCATGAGTGTATGAGAAGGGAAATTAGCTGAAAAGTTATAAAGGTTGTATTAAATGGACAACACCACTCATGACAGAGTTTGTACTGCTGTAAGGTCGGAAGTTTGACAGTCAAATGAGAGCAGGAATCCTCTTGGAACAGATTAACACCAGCCAGTTCTTTCTCAGCAACTTCTTCCATTGAACTGATGTTAACCCTCACCCAAACCCTACACCTAACCCAAGCCTTAACCCAAGCCCTAACCCTTACCCCAACCCTATTTTTCAAACAGAATTAAAAAATTAATTACCCAAGTTCACTCTTATCCCCTGTATAAAATTAAAAAAAAAATAAACAAACAACCACAAGGTGGGACTTTATTCCCTATTTGTCCTTCAGGTGGGAAATCACTGCCTTTGTGTCTCCTTGRGATGTGTCTCCTCTTCTTGTGCTTCCTGAACCCTCTCTCCTTGCTGCACTCACCCAGGCTCACCCTGGAGATAGGTTTTCTTCCACTGGGTACATTCTGTGAGATAAATTGACATCTCCTCAATGAAGAAAACTAAATCAAAATAAACTCCCTGTTGTCCTAGCTGGTGACATTTATAAATCTGCTGCAAGGTGCCAGATTTCAAAGTATTACAGCAAGGATGTTCACACTTCAGCTTCAGATTTAGATCTTCCAGAATAGGAATAAGGCTTGACATATACAATCTAATTAGGAAAATGACAACTACTAAAAGGCCATGGGAATTTGGTATCTGAAATACTTATGAATGCTTTAAATCATTTTAAATCACACAAAGTGCTTGTCATAGGCTTCTGATGCCTGCAAATACTGCACAACCTTTTTTGTATTGCACCTCTCCCTTCCAGGGTTTTCCAGGACAGGTTTGTCCCTGCTGTCCCAAATGCCCAGCTGGGACATCAAGAGTGGAACTGTTTGTGCTGGGAAGAGTCAGAACCAGTCTTAGAAGCAAGGGTTGGTTTGCCTGGCTGCTGGATTGCTTGTCATGTTTTTCTCATGCGTTTGAGCTGCCTATAGGAACATCAATGCCTTTTGCAGGGGAAAACATGATATTAAAATAGAGTGGAGAAAGAAATAGGACAGACTAACATCCCTGCTGAACCACCACCTCTSTTTGGGGCAGCAGGAGTTGTCAAAAAATCCCATGTGCAGCGCTAACACTTCAGTAGGGGGTTAACCGTGCCAGGGATCAGATGGATAATTCCCTTCAAAATTATTGTTTTACCTCACTCCATCCAATTAGTCAAGTTGTTTTGCTATCCCACAGATCTCTCCCTTAACGTCAACAAAATGATTATAGCCTGCAACAGCAGCAAGATGTTTCACCCACAGGAGCTCTGGTGCAATGTTTTATGGCACGAGAAGTTGAAAGCAGCGTTTGATGTGTAAATGTCAGGAACAATCAGCTTCCCTGCCACCCGGGGAAAATACACAAACACAGGCACCCAAAATGTCACAGGACACCTAAATCATTGTGCAAATGGCCAGCACAAGAGCTGGTGCTGGTGTGCAAAAGCTGTGCAGCATTCCTGCTCTGGGAATTGTGGTTGGCTRCACAGTCCGGCCCCACTGGTGTTGAGGTTCCCGGATCTCCCAGCATCAGCTCCTGCAATTCCAACATATTGATCAAAAAGGAGTTGCAAATRAACATTTATGAACTCCCTGGTGCACCAGCACTCCTCTTTTCTTGGCAATGGAAGCTACAGAAAGCAGTTTGATGAAACAAGCCAGATCTGAAGGCAGCAGATACCRAAATCTGGAAGATTTAATTGAATATTTTTTATTACATATTTTTGGAACCTTCATTATCCCCCCCACCCTCCAGGAATTTAATTACCTAAGGAAAATTATACTACTGATTACAAGATTGCAGGTTTATTTTCACTGCTGAAAACTTTTTTTTTTTTTTACAGCTCACATTACACTTGCATGACTTGTTTTGTAACATCTTGAAATTTTTAATGCTATGATGAGGAAAGGTACTTTATATATATATATATAGATGAACTAGGCAGAATACTCAATTTGCAGTCTTTTTGAAGGGAAAAAATGTTATTTTATTGGTTTGAGTAGGCCTGTACATGGTTTCTTTGAGCTGTTGGATAATGAGTTCACAGGATTGCTCCCAGGATGTGCCTTGTGTTTGTCCTTCAGGCTGGGTACAACATGAGGAACTGAGAGAGGTGTCTTTAAAACATAGGAAGGAATGTTTTCTATAGGGGAATAAAAATAAATTATGCAGAAATTGTGACTACAGTGTGTATGAAATTAAACTGGCAAGTATACTGTGGTAAATATTTGACAGATAGGACAACAATTTAGCCAGATTCTCAGTTTTTCCAATAAATCATTGCACCTGGGTCTTGTAAATCATAATTCATGTCAGCCAGCACTGCATGGTGAGTTAAGGTCAGGAGAGATGTCCAAATGTGTTATGATGATTATCTAACAATTCAGTTAATGGAGCCATAGAATTGGATGAGATTTTTGTCGTTTCCCATGTCACAGCAACAGAGACCTTTGACTGAACAACATCATGAATATTGGATAAGATCCTGCAGTGCTGCTTCTCCGCGTTGTGATATTATCCAAGGATGAAGGTTACAAATACATGAATTGTACTGTTCATTTTCCAGTGGGTAAAAACAAAGGAAACCCCCCCCAAACAAGTTTCAATACACAACTAGATATAATATAGCTTTTTCTTTATATATATATATATATATATCTGTATATATATCAAGTAAAAAAATCTAAAATAGTTGGAAGTAAAAAATGAAAAAATAGCTGATAGTGTTATTTTTTTCTTTACAGTGATATGGTAGCAAATACAAGACAAATGAATAATAAACCTTTACAGAAGGAGTTCTGGTCCCACCTCCATCAATAGGGCTCAGACTAGAATACAAAGTGGAACAAGGTGTTTTTTTGCTTTTTGGCTACAGCTTCTGCAAGTGACAAAACTTATGTTGATAAGACAGAAGAAAATTATAGCACTACACAAAATAAAACTCCAAAGTGTTTTCCAAAAGACCTTACAAACACCATAGGGTCCAATTGACTTCTGAACTGAGGGAGCAAACACAAAGCATCACCAATTCCTACTGAGGCTGAAAATACTGTATGCTTATCCCAACCTGACCTCAAAATACACCCTTTTTGTGCCATCTTACCATTAAAAAAACCCTTATCAATGCTTTTTCACTCTGCAGCCAGTATTAAAAAAGCCAAAGCCACAAATCCATCCAGTGTGCTGAGCCAGGTGTGAGAGCTCAATGATGCACAAGTGCTYGGCTGCCCTTTGTCCAGCAGTGAATTTCCCCAGAATCTTTTACACCAAAAACATCAACTGACTAAAGCTTGGCCAATGGTCACACTGAGCCCTATCTTGGCTGTAGAAAAGAAAGAACTAATCCCAGCATAAAACAAGATCATAGAGACGGTCAACACAAAACAGGAACTTTTTCAGTAGTCTGCATAATAATAACATCATGTTTGCATATAGAACAGCTTTTGCATTATTGCTCTACTTAGAAGAATATAGTAAGGAACTTATACCAGACTTGCACATTACAAACTTAAGGTTCTTTGGTGAAGAATGAGAAAAAACAGTATTAAATTTYGGAGGAGTCTCCTTTCCTATCTGCTGATCCTCTGGATTCTCTCGCAGAGCAGGGAAAGGTACTGAGTCAGCTTTACCATGGCCACGATGGCCACCCCCCCGACCATCATGCAGGTGGGCCAGACCAGGGAGTGGAAGAGCACGTTGGAGCTGTACAGTTTGGTGAGGATCACGTTCTTCTGCACGCCCTCGGGGTCGTAGAAGCAGGAGAAGCGTTGGTACTTCCTGAAGTTTTCCATCACCACGTTCACCAGAGACATGGACTCCTCGTAGTTCTTCCCACACTTGGGGATGTAGGAGCACTGGGGAGAAAGCAGAGGGAGAAAAATGTCTCCAAACCTGTTGCAGTGTCTGTTTGCAGGTGGCAAGGGGGGGAAATCTCCASATGATTATGCTTTTCACAACAAGAGTGGAATACTATTACGCTAATAATGAATTTATCACAGCAAAACTCAATATTTTGCACATCTACAGAATTTCCCATTGGAGAACCTCCAAGTGCTGTTCAAACATTAATGCTTTAATCTGCACAGTGCCTTGTGAGATAGGTGAATGTATTATTATTGCTAATTTACGCATGCAAAAATAGAACTGATGAAGWACCTCTTCATCTTAAGTGGCACACATATGCTCACAGTTAGATGGGTAATTGACTTTCTGTAAATACAAATCTGGTAGTTTAGCTCTCACTTGGCTTGGATCAAAGTGATCACAGTGGGCACAGGAGTTCACTCAGAGTGGAGAGGGATGAGGAGAGACCTTTACACAAATATTCTCATGGGGGTAATGCCCCAGCTAGAGACAAATAAATGGTCTAGGTTTTCCTACTGACAGCCCAGAGGACTTTCATTCAGCTTCTAGCTGAAAATCAACCTGGTTGCCAGAGTGGCTTTTAGTGATTTTTTTGCTTTTGACCCCAGCAAAAGTCAAGCAGTTCCTTCCCTCTGAAGATGATCCTGGAATTTCAGTTTTAGTCCCAAAGGAAATAAGATTTGGGGGTGGCTCTATCTAGCAGAGTCACAACCTAGATTTCCAGAGAACACTAAAGGCAAGTTATTTTAAAGACTGCTTTATGGAGTCCATGCACTGAAGATATTCCATGGGAAGGGTAGGACAGTGGCCCTGGGCTCTGCTGAGCACCCCCTGCCAAGAGCTGGTGTGGGCTGGTGAGGTGGTGGGCAGACACAAGGACTGAGGCCACATCTGGACAATTTTGGACCTAGGGCAGAAACCCCTCAACTTTCTGTTGCTCCTGCTGGTCTGGAAGATGATTGATGGGAGCAGCCCAGGGTCTCTCACTTCCTTGTCTCTTCTATGTACTTAAACCCCACCAAATCTGAATTTTTTCTACACCTGCACAGGATTTTGATGAACTGCTTCAGGAGGAGTGGAAATCTGCTGCTTGACTTCTCCTTGGACATGCAAGGGGGGGACCCAGCAGGCTGCTTGTCCTGGTGAGAACCTACAGTAGCCCCAGATAATTTAATGAGAAAGTAAGTTTTGCAAAGGAAAGAAGATGGTTTTGATTAAAATAATGTGACCCATGGGTTTTGATTATTACTCTTTTAATGTACATACTTTATAAATGTCCCTCCGTTCTTTTTCGTGACGTGCTGTGAATCCTTTTTTTAACATACTGCAACAAAAATCTCGTCCTAATTATGATCAAAGGATTAACCTCATAATAGGATTTGATTGATTCATTGGCAAGTTATTAACACTGAATATGATTTGAAGCATGGCAGAGAGATTGTCTGGCGTTAGCAGACTGGAGCATTAATGGTGGAGCGTGGCCACACTGCCATTATGAATATTTCATAGAGCTCCAGAAATTAGAGATGAAAAATATCAGAGCATTAATATCTCATCCATCTTGCTGCTGGTGCGTGTCTGCTCCCTATAGGATATTCTCTTGTACTCTGACCAAATTTGTCTTAAATGTCCAAAGTCACGAGCCCTCTTCCAGTGCCCACGAGTCTTTAATAGATCATAATCTACTAAGTAGGGGAAATTTCTCAGTGAAGCATTCCTCATTTTCCCTTAGTAAATTATTACTGTCATAACAGCAGTATTTCCAGTTCAAATGGATTTGTGTTGTGGTTTTTTAGGGGGAATTTGGGTTTTTTTCCTTGTCATTTTTTTTGCTATTCATTTCTGTTTCTGGAATTCTCATGAAATATCCTGAATGAGATGATTCAATGAGAACTTGGCCACTTTTGCAAAATACAACTTCCCCTTGACAGAGAACAGAAGATATGTAGAAGCCAAAGGGATGAAAGATTCCTGGGCTCTAAGTTTGCAGAAACATCCCAGGAGTGCAGTGGGTCCAAGTGTTTTCARAGGGGACCTGAAGCAGAACTTGGGCTGTTCCCTACACCTGCAGGCCCAGAGCCTGGTGTTTGGCAAACAAGAAGACTCAATAACAGGATGTATTGATGTTTTCTTTGTTTTCCATAGCTTAAATTTTCAATAGTTTTCTGCAAGGCCTGGTAAGGAATTTTATATCCACAACTGCTATTCTCTACCTGCGCATGTAGACAATTAAATCTCTGCTGKTTTTTGGCATTTCTCCATTGTCAAACAGTTGGAAATCTGCCAGCAAACAATGTCTGGTGCTCTACCTCAGGTGAAGATTCTGTGATACAGCATGAGAAAGGTGGGTCTTGTGTTCCTTGCAATCTGAGCACAAGAAGGATCTCTCAGACAGTTAGAAATAGAAGTTGTGATTAATATTTTCATCTCTACTTTCCTAATATAAAGCATTGAGTAGGTATCCTGTCTGAACTACCTCTGGATACATCCAATCCAGTGGCCTGCTCAGTGCAGAGTTGCTCAGGGACTTGTCCAGTCAGGTTTTGAATATCTCCAGAGGTGGAGATCACACAACTTCTCCAGGCAAGCTGGAGGCAGTTTCCCTTAAACCAATGAAGATGCACTAAAAAGGCTATTGCCAGAAAACCCCCAGTTCAGGTTGGGCAGTGAAATACACAGCTCTCATCATATTGAAATACACAACTCTCATCATATTGGAATACACAACTCTCATCATGTGTCTGTGGCTGGGATTGGTGTCCAAGATGAGCCTGGAAATTTAGACTGGATGTGCTGCGGCAATTTTTGTGAGCAAGTGGTCAAGATGTCAATTTACACCTCTTTTGGAAAGCGCAACAAGTTTGGAGAAGGATTGAAGGAGGGGTTCTGTATCTGAGTTGGCCTGAATTGACTCCTCCAGATGGAATTTTTCAGTTCCCTACATGAATCCACAGTGGAACACCTCTGCTTCCCCTCCCTGCACCAGGTAAACTCCTTCCTGGATTATAAACACCCGAGTCTTCCGTGAGAAACCCTGAGAATCCACATAATTTCTGAGTCCCGGGCAGTTACAGCTGATTTTGGTGATTAAACCCTTCTTGTTATCTCACTAACGGAGAACCGATACAAATCAGCAGCAGCTCCAATGACATGAAAAGAGTCAAAATTGCATAACATGAGATCAAAATGGGGCGTCTCTAATTGCTTTAACTACCACAGCCCTTCCTCATGGTGACAGCCTGGCTCTGTGGCTGATTTACCTCTTGAAGAGGCTGTTAGAGCCTTTGGCAGCTGARGAAGGAAAGTGCGGCCATGGAAGCACTTGAACTGTTTTGCCTGTGGTATTGACAAGGGGCTGGGCTTGTCCTGAAGGCTAGAGATAAAGTAGGCACAGCAAGAGCAATGAAAAGGCAGAAAAAAACCTTATGTGCTTTTCTTGGAAAGACTCGRGCAGCTTGACAGATATCCACTGACTCCCCACTGATTCCCACCAGAGACTGGCAGCAGCCYGCTGTAGATCTCAGCATAAATTGTACCTGCTCCTTACTCCACCTCCTGAGCTGACAGCCAGGTTAGACAGCAATTCTCCTGGATAAAGCATTGTTTAAACTCAAAGTGGATTTTGCTCTGTCCGTGCTGGCTGGTGGGGAACAGAGAGAGGCAGCTCCAGATGCTGCTCTGTCCCTGTGCGTGGGTGCTCAGCAAAGCAGAGAGGCTGGTGGAGGGGTGGCACCTTTTGAAAGTCACTGGTGTTGGTCTTGGAGTGCCAGGACTGTGCTCTGTGTTGTCCYCAGTAATGTCAGAGCTCAGTGAGCCAGGCATGGGGTTATTTTTTGTTTATTTGGCAAAGGTAAAGACAGGGAACACAAATGTGAGTAAATGGATGGAGAAGAATGTTAGCACCCAGCTGGAGCATCACCACCCAGCACTGCTCAGGACTGCTTTCCTGCTGCATGGGGATGCTCCCTGGCCAGGGGAGAGGGAAATCACATYTGGAATGCTGAGACTGGTTGTGCTGATTTGAGCTTGGAAACTCTGCTGATCTGAGCCACGAGCAAGAAGACAGGTATTTTATAGACATTGCAAACTTCCACTCAAAACTGCTTTTGTATTCAGGTCACATAGCCAGCAGCATGTCAGGAAAACCTAGGAATCCTCCTGAGAGCAGAGCTTAACCTGTAAAACAACCTTGGGCTGGAGGAGTATTAACKGTGCCTACACTAAATTARGAGGAGGTGGCATCTGGGAGAATTTCAAAGTCCATTTCAGCAAGCAAAAATKATCAAYAAAAGAATGTGGAGATTTATGCTGAATCTCTCAATTTATTTGAATCARTGRAGCACAGAGATTTATCTGATCTCTTTTAACCAAATTGTGGCATGAACATCACGGTTTTGCTTTTGCCCCAGCAGGAAGTGAGGTCTGTCCTGCCTCAGGCTCCACAGACAGTGAGTGCCTCTTCCTGCACTGATGCCAGAGTGGAGGCAAAAAGGGACAACTCTTCCCCATTTCACACTTCAGAGCCAGAGGACTCCATCTCTCAGCCATGAGMGTTAATTATCCAGCAGAATAAGCAGCCTAGTGCAACCATGCCATACTTTGACTAATTTTAATATCGCTTCATCTTAATATGCAGGATTAATTTGTTCTACTGAACAGCTGCCATAAATAGAAACACAATAGGTTACTTTGTCAGCAGCTTGATCTGGGGCTCTGCTCTTCTGCTTTGCCAAGTTTGGGGTTCAGTGACCTTGGATAACCAAGCAGTTAAAGGAAATGTGGCACCTGTAAGTCTAATGATCCCACTGTGTCCCAGCTCCCTCCAGTTTGTGCTCTCAGGGACACAGGAGTTGTCAATATGAAGAAAGGGAGGTGGGGACAGGGACATTTCCCTGTTCCCATCTCTCCTTCCCCTGTGGAAGGTGGGGAGTGATGCTCAGCCCATGYCAGGCACACAGCTGTGCTGCTGCTGCCTTCCCTGCATCTGCTGCCTCCCTTCAGCCTCCAGACTGGAGCTCTCTCCACCCCACCTGCATGGGGTTACACTGGAGCTTGTACTTGCAGAAGCAGAGACAGGAATTCTTCAGAATTGCTCAAAATAATTCCACTAGTCCAATGTCTGGAATCAGAGCAGTTTGCTGTAAAGATGGGGCAACTCTTTCTTTTATCCACACCCCAAAGCCAGGCCCTTTATGTCCATGCTGCTGCTTTTACCTTGGCACCCCCCCACTCAGCAAACTCTGAGGGTCTTTGCAGGGTGAGTGCAGTGATGGAGCCCAGCCCAGCTGAGCTCAGGGGGCTGCTCAGGCTCAGGGTTTGTCACCAGAGGTGGAGATGGGCTCTCCTCCCTCCCCACCACCTCGCCTGCCCTGCAGGAATGGTGCCATTTCCATTCTCACTGCCACATGGGYGCTCCCTGCACATTTCTAGGGGTGTTCACTGTCATGGGGAGCCCGTCCTGGGTGGGAAGTGACTTGTCCACAGCTCCATGGGAATATCAAAGTGACAAATGCTCATTAATCCCCTGTTCCTGTAAAGCTCTTGAAAAGGATGAGGGAGGCTCCAGCCCTCAGGGCACAGCACCCCTGGAACGGATGGAGGCAGAAAGTCGCCCCTCTCCAGACATTTATGCACTGATTTCTGCTTTCTCTGCTCTGTGAAACAGGAGCTGGAAGCCTTATATTGCTTTAAAGTGAGGAATGGATGTAATGAGAGGAGAAGCCCTCCAGAAACCCATTTAGGAACAAATTTTATTCTGTGCTCCTACCTCAGAATTAATTTTCATTGTTTCCTCGGTGTGGTAGAGTAGCAGCTTCTGGCCAGAAGAGGTGAGATTAACATACACCTGCAGGCAGGGGTACTGAGAGATTTTCCAGCACTCTGGGCCGCAGTTAAATGAGCAGTTAAAGGTTTCTGTGATGGATGCATTGAGGAGTGAGCACTGAGTCTCTTCTGTCCAGACACTAAGCAGGAAAAAAAGAGACATTAGAGCATGGCAAGAATAGGCAAATAAGCACTAAAGCATCTCAGGATTCCCATCAGAKGTGTACTGGGGGCATCTTGCAAGGAGAGGCCACGTGCTGCAGCAAAGCCTGGGCTGTCTCGTGTCACACATCACAGACAGTTTTATTCTGAGTACTCAAAGTTTAGTCTTTGGGCACAAAATTGCCCAAAATCAATTACAAAATTACCCTATTCACTTATGCCTGTGTATAAATGGAAAGTAAACGAACTTGATGCTGGAGAAGGTGTATTTGAAAGGATGTCAGCAGAGAGAGAGGAAAACTGAGCAGGCTGTGCTGGGGAGAGCACAACACACACGGTGCTGCATGACAAGACACCCTGAGCTGGGACTTGAGGGTCGACTCAAAGTCCAGGTCAGTTTAAAATGAAGGTTGAGAAGACAATTTTGAATTAGCAGGGTATGATTCTCATATACAWGAAGACATAGGAACTCTCAAGTGTTACCTCCTGCAGCTCTACCTCTGGGGAAGCTTTCCCTAGTGGCAGCTTGCTGGGTTTTCTGTGAGTTAAGTCAGTGGCTGTAACTTTTCTGGAGGATTTCATCTCATCTGCAACTCACCAGAGGCTAAAACTGGAACGATGGAGCCTGGCTGTGCACTAGCAATGTTCACTGGCATGTATTTAAAAATCTGCAGCTGTGTTTTCCTTGGGGAAAGGGCACACTGAGGGCTCTGCAAAAAGCCCTTTGTGGGCTGGGGGAAGGTTTCACCCAGGGCTCCCTTTAATGGTGCTCAGCCCCTCAGCTCACCCCCAAGGTCTTGCCCTGCCATGAAGGGGACGAGGGTCTGCTTGCCCCTCAAAAATCCTATGAGGGRCTTTACATAGTAAGTGATATCAAAGATTTCTGACTAATCCTATTGCTGTTTTACTTAAGCAGTAATTCTGCTTGTGTATTCAGTTTTACATTTATATTAAATTATGCTATGTTTTCTGGGGGGAAATTGAATGAAAGGATTTTTTTTCACCCTCCCAGGCAGTATTTGTTGGAGGGGTGCTGCTGTAAAGGAGAATAACCCCTGAGGAAAKCTGTCTGTGTGGAAAAAAGTGACAGCAAAGGCTCCTGGGCTGTCTTCTCCTCACTTTCACCTTTCTGGCTGCTGTTTTATTCATGCAGGGGGGTAATAAAGTAACACCTACCTACCACAGACTTGTGAAGATGGAATAGTTGATACTTTGGAGGTGTTTTGATATCATCTGACAATTTTTTTCCCATATCATATAATATAAATCAACTCTTTCCACGTGAGCAAGTTTGACCTTAGCAGCCTCTGCAATTGACCCTGATATTGCTGAAAGATCTGGGAGAGCAATTTGGAATAGCAAATGCTCTTGGATACTTAGCAGGTCTTGATCTCAGTTTTCAAAATTGAAATTTTGCCTTGATTTAAAAAGGAACAAATAGCTTTATCACATGAATGAGATGCTTGCAAATYAGTACAGCTCATCCTCATCTGTATTCCTCATCACTGCAGGGTCAAGAGGGAATATTCTCATGCAGGTGCACCAGTATAACTGGGGATGCTCACACCAGTTAACTGTAGGCTAACTTCTTGCACGTGCCTAAAGAAGAAGCCTGTGGTGTTTAACTCAAAATATTCCAGGTATGTGCCCCTACCTAAGTGTGGTTTGGGGCATGGCAGACTAATATTTCGATCYCCAGTTACACATTTTTCATTCTCCTAACTCCACCAATCAGGGCAGGAAAAAACCCATCACTGACAGTCTTACTGCAGTCTGTGCTGGATTTTAAATAGGGCTGATGCTTGAAAACTGATTACAAATGTTGTTAATGAATCACAGGCCGAGCTCTCTGCTCGGTGGCAGAGGAGGAAGCCAGAGACAGCCTCAGAAAAATTAAGTGCAGTGCAGGGATGATGGAAGAGGGTCTTTTGCTTTCAGCAAATTGCTATCTTTCATGAGGATTTCACTTGTTAAAATGAAAGTAATAACCAACATGGAAAACTACGTGCTACAAAGAGCTTGATTTCCTTCCCAAATTAATTCTCCATCTTTCATTTGGAAGTGCACTGTTTCTCAAGGCTGCAAAATATGTTTTGYTCTTTTGTCCTGAGTCTGGGCTTTGCAGCWGCAGCCCCTGAGAAGCTGATATGGYTCAGCAGACTGCAGGCCAGCTGATATGGATATTATACTGGTGTTAAAATGTGCCAAGTCTAAAGCCTGTGGATTGAGATTTTGTCAAGCAGGGACCTAATTCTTCCCTCACTTTATGCCAGCATTACTCAAATTGCTTTCACTGTGGCTGTGCCTAATTTACACCGGGGCAAGGAAGTGCAGAGTTTGTTTGACCAAAAGAACAATTATAAACCTTTAATAAAAAGAGCCAGAAGAGTAAGCCACATGCAACCAGCTGGGGATGTGAGGGCAGGGAGAGCCCTGGGATTACCTTTGCATGTAGGAGCGCAGCAGGGTGATTCCCAGCAGGAAGTACATCATGATGGAGCACACCATCATGGCCAGCCCCAGCAGGATGGCTCGGTCCTCTCCAGCCTTCAGGGCTGTCACTGTTTTCCTTTTGTCCAGCAGGTCGTGATCCCTGATTTTTTGGTAAATATTTCTGAGGTTGAAAATAATACATTTTTATGTGAAGTTCATGTTAAATCATCAATGCAGCCTCTAAAGAAAGGGTGGGCAGTTCCACCTCCATACCCATCTCATGGGAGAGAAAGGCTTAAAGGTCCTCTGGCGTCCTTTTCCAACAGATTCACTCTGACCTGGTGCAAACTTATTCATCTCCAAAATAAATTACAGCCATTTCTGAAACGGTGAAAACCCCTTACAGCAAATACAAATATTAAACACTTGTGCCAGCTCAGTAAATGCTKCTTTGGTACAGCCTCTTTGGCTCAGTAGAATTATCCCAGAGGTGCATTTGACCTGCCAGTGCCATCTCAGGCCCCCAGAAGATATCCAGGTGTATGAGGTGTCTTTTCTCCAGCTGAACAGGGTAACAGGTCTTACATTACCACATGTAGGAAATAACCTGAAGAAAGTCATTGTTAATATTATCTGAAAGGACCATGCTCTCTTTTGATTCACTACAGGCTATTGGTTTGGGCAATTTTCCGCCCTGAGTGTGACTCAAAGCTCATGAAACACTATGGGGATTTTGCAATTGATTTCTGTGGGTTTTTTTGATTGGGAGCTTACTTACTTTATTCGTAAAACAGCTTTTTGGAAGCCCAGTTACTCATTACAGTGAAAACCCTCACAGAGAATTATCCACCAGAGCTATTTGTTCTGGGATTTAAAAAAAAAAAGAAGTAAAAAAAGAAGAAAAAAATAAAGAAAAATAAGATACAACAAACCATTCCACTTTCAGCAGAGAGTCCTTTGCATTTTCTAACCATAAGTCCTTCTTTCATCTCCGAGCCTTTGATGATTCAATGGGTCATGAGGACACAATGGTGGAGAAGGAAATACTTGAGTACATTTCAAACACACTCGAACTTTGTGGGTTTAAAATGTACTTACAGACCTGAGGCTGGTCAAAATCTCCTGTGCTTTCTGTGATGGTTCTTTTGAATCATCCAGGCAGCACCCGAAGCACAGCTCTGAGCCCTGGCACCACCATAACATGGACACAGTAGGACACGTGGGAGGAGTTCCTCTTCCACTGTCTGCAAAATGGCAGGTGAGCAACATCAACGTCACTTTGGCCTCTAGCAAACCCACCACTCCTTTCAGCTGAAGCCACCAAGTTTCACTCACCCATGGGGAAAAAAAAAATAACTGAGGCAGGTCAACCAGAGAACTTACGTTGGCTATTGAGGATAAAGAAATAGAGATAAGACAGATGTGAAATCATACATAAACACAGTAGATGCAACAGCAAAAAATATGTTTAATCATAGACTCCCTGAGACTGGAATTGAGTTTCTATTTAGATGATGAGTCATAGCCAGGAAAAGCACATATGGTGTGGGGTTTTATAGCAAAAATGTTGCTTAGACACTACTGCAGTCAATAGTCTCCTGTACCAAACAACCCTTGAGGTTTCTTTATCCAACTGCAGTTTACATCTTTAAGTGTCCATGGTTTCTCTTCAAAACCATCCTTTAGATCTTGTCAGTATTTTCCTGTTTGGAAATGAAATGGTAATTCTGCCTGTCAAGGTTTCCTCTGCTGTTCGGGAAAAAAAAAATAATATATTGTAAACTGGCAGATGCAATTGCCTTCAAAGAAGYAATGTAGAGTAATAATCTAATGCTACTTTTCTATTATTATTTATCAAACTGTATTTAACTGCTGCCGTTAGGATTTGCGTTGCTCCCCGATGGAAGCAGGCAGGGAGGCAGAGATTGTCATGCAGTTCCAGCACATTAAACCATCACACAGCATAACTTATGGCAATGTGGAGGCACAGAACAGGCCCAGTGCAATCACTCACTAATGCCATTGGACACAAAAGGGCTACAAATGGACAATCTGAAAACAAATAACTAATTGAGAGTGGTTACAAGTGCTTCCCCTGTGGCCTTTAGCCAAGGAACACACCATCAGAGGTAAAAAAAGGAGGGACTGAAGGTTGTGCAGTGAAAATGAGCTACCTGGCAAAGGCAATGGGTGAGCACCTGCCAGGTGCATCCTCCAAGTTCACCTACCATAGGAAATAAAACTAAAGAAAGCTCTGCCTCAGAGGTCAGGCYTGGAGCACAGCTTCCATTGCTCTTTTGTAAATATTTGTTACTCAAAGCCCGGAACAGCAGCAAAGTTATAGCCAGGTGCACCTCAGTGAGGGCTTTTCCCCCTGAATCCCTGTCTGRAGCCAGCCTGGTGACCCTGCTGGGGTGGATGGTGCTGTGGCACACGCCAGCCCTGAGAGCCCTGGTTTGGGGAACACAATGTGTTTTGGCCAGTATTTGGGCAGAAACAGAGCAGTCTCAGCCCCTCCCTCCCCGGGGCAGCAGCAGTGCCCTGCACACGGGTGTGCAGCTGTGGAGGGTGGGTGAGTTCATTGCCTGTGAACTCCTGGCACAGCTCAGGGGCCTCCCTCTGCTCGGTCAGCTGCAATAATGCCCTGCTTAGCCGGCTGCTTTTGGATCCCAGAGCTGCAGAGGCACAGCCAGCTGCCTGCTGCAGTGTGCTTCAGTACGGGTCACTGCACCCCAGGCGCTGCTCACCAAGTGACTCCATCTAATCCCAGTGGTTCCCTGGGATAACTCTCCACAGGCCATCCAGGGGGGCTGTTGGCTTYTAAAGACACCCCAGCTGTCAGAACACGGGGTCTCCCTGACCTCTGCAAAGGCATTTAATAGGAAGCAAGCCCCCAAGGACAAAAGATCTTTGTACCCTAGATAATTTCCAAAGTGAAGTTCTCCCCTGCTAAATTTCCCTGTCCTTTCTGCCAAGTTGCTCAGAGGATAAAAGCTGGCTGAGATGTGAGCCATGGCTGTGCCTGCKGGGGACAGGCAGAGATTTCCCTCCCCATGTCCCTGCACAGCAGCAGTGCAGGGATCCCTCTCAATGCGCTCAGCAGATCCTTCTGTACCTCCTGCTCCAGAATGAGCAGTCCTAAGAGCTCTGTAAAGAGTGCTAAATGTCCTCATGGGAAAGCTAGAATAACCAGGCACCTGCAATGACTTTATTTATTTCAAAKAAACACAGATTACCTACCTTCAAAGCCCTCCCCTTGCAGAGGGGCCGTGGGGTGACACTGAGGGAGGCACTGCCTCCTCTGGCACCACGCAGTCCTGGGGCTTGTCAGACAGGGCTGCCTGCCTGAATAATTCAGAATGACTTTGAATTCACATTCCCTTCTCTGATATCCCTGTTGTTATGCAGATGTCACTCAAATTACCTCATGGTGAGGTGTTCACTGATATCAGAAATCCTTGAATGCAATGGTCAGAAACTATTCCTGTGTCTTACCTGCAGAATTCCCTGTGTTCAGGGATTTTTCTGCTCAGAAGCCACCTTCTTTACATTTTTATTTACAGGTGTGTTTGGCTGCACCAATTTTTGCTAGTAGACCTATGGCAACAGCTGGAGCCCTCAGAACAGATATTAACAGATTTGTTCACTTAATTCCTTCCCTCCTCCTCACCAGGCTGGACAAAACTGAACCAAACCAAACCGAACCAAACCAAACCAAACCAAACCAAACCAAACCAAACCAAACCAAACCAAACCAAACCAAACCAAACCAGTTCTTTGTTTTTCCAATGGTTGCAATGGTGTGGAGAGCCTCTTTGACAGCTGAGAAAGAATGAGAGCTTGGCTAGTTTTCCAAAGCATAAAATGTGGCAGCTGGAGAATTATCGATGGCTAAAACAGCAATGAAATACAGATATTCTGGTGCTGATCCTGCAAAAAGAGWTGTCTCAGAGATACCCTCCACCAAGAAGGAGGTGATTCCTTTAGAGCAAGTGGCTCATTGCAGCACAGTTAATATTCTGGTGCCACCCCTCAAAATTCTGTGGTTGTAGCACATGTTGGGTGACAAATTGGTGATCCATACAACAATCTTCCTGTCTGAAGTTTAAAGAACAAAATTCTTGGGAAAGGGTCATTTAAGGTGAGTAATTTCTCTGAAAGGCACCACCTGTTTGATATAATGATGGCACTGGTGACCTTACATGTGTTAAAATCACTGCCAGACACTGGAGGATGAGTTTCTCCCACTAACAGCACTTGCTCTGCATTCACACCTCTCCTCTGCAGTCCTCAGGCTGCCATCAGCACTCTCTTATTTCCATCTTCTTTTCCTCCCTTTCCCGCCTGCATTTTATTAATCACTCACAAGCTACCACGAAGTCCTTCTGTGCAGCTCCACAGAACCTCTTGGGAAATAAACCCACCCAAAGGCTCRTCAGGACATCTGAATTTACCATGGCTGGTGTGCAGGCACAGAGATCCTGCTCCCTGTTCCCTGTTCYTGCAGGCAGGCAGGGATCAGCTCTGCCTGGATTTGTGCTGACCAGACTCTGGTGAGCCCTCAGCCCAAGTTAATCAGCCCAGCTTCAAGGCATGGTGAGGGTCAAGGGCTGTGCTAATCAGRAGCTTCCAGCCAGCCCAAAGTGTGGGCAGATATCTCCTCACCCCTGGGCCATGACAGTGTTCCAATGCAGAAGGACATTAGCCTGGGGAAAATTCAGTTAAAGAAGAGACCGGCAGAAGTACAGGAGGCATTTAGACAACCAGCTCCAATGCAAGTTCCTGCTGCAAAGCTGGCCTTTTTGTATTCAAAATATCTGTTTGGGATCAGATAACCCCAAGAGCTGAACACCTATGCAACCTTTGCAGAAACATTCAGAGAATTGGCCAATTCTCCAAAGAATCTCAGGGTCCTGAGGGCAGCTCTGCTGCCTGAATTCAGGAGTGCAGATTCCCAAGCAGATGTCAACAGTGATGTCTCATTAGAATTACTGAAGAGTGTGTTTTGCTAATTGGCACTGTAGATACATTGAGATCTGGTTTTGTTTCACTGGAGTGTGATTTTTTGTGATTACATTTAATAGTCACTGCAAGAGGAACTGAAGGAGAGGTGGAAAGGGGCAAAGGAAAGAAAAGAAAGGCAAATGTGTCCTTGTTGTGACAAGACAAGCTGTCCAGCAAATCTTACTACAAAGGAGAGGGATTTAGGAAGGATGAGTCTGAGCATTACTGACAATTATTATTTCACCACAGATATTTAACTTCTTTTGTTCCCAACTGAGCTCTGCCTTTGTCTGTGGACTTCAAAACTCTCCTACCCTTTCCTTCTCTTTGGAACATTTCCCTGCTCCCCTGGGAGATCCAGTAGCTCATTTATTCCTGTCTCCTTCAGCCCGTTCCCTCCAGCAACACCACTCAAGTGGGCTGGTGAGCCAGCAGCTCYCTTTCAAGCGGCCAAACAACCCCCAGCTACTGTGCAGGGTGTTGCACACAGGCTCATCCTCACACGTGCACCTGTACAACCAGAAATCATCTCTGGCAGCTGGAGCATCGCTCAGGTGTGGGGCAGTGCCCTGCCYGGGGCACAGTGTGGCTGCTGGCTGKGGCCAGGACACCTGCAGAGAGCACGAAGGCTTCACAGGGCTTGGGGCTGCACAGCTGTGGCTGGGATTAGCGTGCTTTGAAACCTGACACAGAGATGGCCGCGGCGTGCTGCTGCTGTCTGAGAACAGGGAGGGCTTTGGCCTTGGCTCTGGARTCTCTGCTGGTCACAGTGACTCTGAGATACACACAAGCTTCTTTTTCCCAGCCTGGCAGCCAAAGAAGGAGTCAGGATTCTTCAGTTCTCATTCTCAAGGTTGTTTATTGTTTCTTATCTATAACATTCTTTCTCTGACCCCCCCAAGGTCTCTCTGGCAGGTCGGGTTGAGGCACACTGCCCCCCTCAGAGGCGGTGTTATCTTTTATACTAAAAACTACGTGTACACTATTTACCACAACTTCCCAATACCTATCACCTACGTTAGACAGTGAGCTTCTACTCTAAACCAATCTAAAAGTGCCAACATCACAGCAGAAGATGGAGGCCAAGAAGAAGAAAGAGAAAGGCTGGACACGCTCAGATTCCTCCATCTTGCCTCCTGAGCCCCCATTCTAAAAACTTCAAAAATCTATTTTTCACCCTGTGATAAATTCACTATCATTCTACTTAAACTCTTTTGACTTGTAATTCTTCATACAAAGGTTGATGATTGTTTTTTTCTATGGGTCAAGGTCACAGGCACAGGGGTCTTGGGCTCTGTGCCAAGGTCTCTGAGCCCCCTGGCAGGGTCTCCAGTCCTCCAGGGCAGCCAGAGGAATTTCCTGGGTTCCAACATCTGGCATCGCCCCTGGGCTCTGCTTTGGCTTGGCACAGTAACCTGGCACTCCTGGGCTGCTCCTGTGCCTGGTGGAGCAGAGCTGGGGCTGTGGGGCACAGGGAGGGCACCCTCTGCATCCCTCCTGCTTCTCCAGTGCCASCACAGGCCGCATTCACAGATATGCAAACCCACAGGAGACAATCAGCACAGGTGCCTTTACCTTTTCTCATCATGTCTGTAAGATGTAGATCCCCGGCCACTGGTCCAAATAAACATTTTAGAGGGCTGCCCAGGGTTGGCTCTGCTCGCTGCAGTGGGACGATGGAAGGACCTGGGGGAAGAGGGATAATTCTTGTCACTGCCCATCCAACATGGCAGAGCACACCATATCCAGTGTGCCAGATCCCCTGTGGCCATGCCCCTGTGCTCTGAGGATGGACATTTGTTAGCTTGAGGTGAGATGTAAAAGGATGGGGATGAGAGACCAGTGTGTTGGAATGGAGAATAAACCCCGTCAGCCCCACTGGGAAAAGGTGAGGCTGGATAATCAGGTTTAGCTCTGCTCCACGCTGCAAAGGATTCATACTACGGGCAAGAAATCATCAGTAGTTCAAGAACAGGTAATAGCTGTGTCCAGTGTTCTTATGGCAGTATTTTTCAGGGACAAAATGGCTATTGCTTAGGCACATCTACACTCATTACAGGTTTTTGGTTGTTCTGCAGCTCCCAGCAAGGTGAGGYTCTCAGGGAAGGTGTCTGAATGGGGCAGAACTAGGAGATGTAGATGCAGCATTTTGTGGAAATGTAACTGATATGACAAAGATACCTTCCCATGGAGAAATTACTATCCCAAGGCCAGTTAGATCCCTGCCCAAGGACTTCCTTGTTTCACTTCAGGATGTGAGATCTGTTGCCTTCTCTCAGGGTCTCAGGTCATATTGAGGCCATATTGGACATGCTAGTGGGGCTATGGCTGCCCTCAGTTTCTTCTGGTTTTCCTGAGGCTCAGTTAAAAACCTTGGTCTCTGAAAATTGAGCCATTCCTATGAAGACTGCATTTTGCATTCTTTCACATCACAACATTTTGTGTTTTTAATGCATTCAGATACAAGCTTAGGGGGAAAAAATCGAGATACCAAATAGTTCATTGTGAAAACACTGGGGGCCATTCTTCAGCTCACTGAAAAATAAACCTGATGGCTGATGCTGTCAGCAGAGAAGGCACATGATCTGAGAAAGTCTCTAATGCCACTGTCTCCATCATCATGCAAAGGGCTAATTTCAATATTTGCATAGTGGTGAACCAGGAGAATACTTAAATACTGTAGAGGTGGCTGCAGGGRAAGACTGACATGGACAGGAGCCAAAATCCATCTGTGTGCAGACAAGCTGATGGGTGCTGAGGGACTGGGCACTCCAGCTGGAGCCAGCCCAGAGCCCCCACCACAGGGGCCATGACACAGCCCCAGGCCCAGTTCACACCCTGGCTGGGCAAACTGGCCAAACTGGTGTTCCTGTCACCCCCTCCCTGCTGGGATCCTTCTGCCCTGCCAAACTGGTGTTCGTGTCACCTCCTCCCTGCTGGGATCCTGCTGCCCTGCCAAACTGGTGTTCGTGTCACCTCCTCCCTGCTGGGATCCTGCTGCCCTGCTCAGATGCTGGCTTGGGACTGGGACTTGCCTAAAATAAGAGGTGGCAATATTTGAGGGAGCTTTTGGCTGCATTGGTGAACAGCAAATTGGACAAGAAGGTGGTCCAGAGGAAGGGAGGAGGAAGGAGGGGAATCTCCCCCAGTCCCTTCCCTGATTCTGTGGTGATCAGTGCAGTCTGAATGCCAAGAACAATTCTGTTCTTTCCAYGCAACCACTGAAGTTAAATATTGGGGAATGAACAACAAGACGAGGCGCTACCTCCCTGAAATAACTATAGTTTAGAAGGTGAGGTAGCATCTGTTGGGATCTAATTAATATAGCCAACAACTAAGTGTTTTGATAGTGATATTGGTCAGAAATTTCGCTTGTAGGACCCTGAGCCAAATCCTCACGCTGCTGGATGAGGTTTTACCCACATTACCTCAGASAGCACCACAGTGACCACCCAGCTGGGGCTTCTGCTCCAGGTCATGCAGGAGGGGTCAGACCAACTCCCCAAGGGCCACAGTGCATGCTGGACTGAGCCTGTCCCAGGCTGAGTCCCTTAATGATGGAAAATAAAATTAGGTTTCATTTAAATTATGCCATTGCACTCGTTAGGATGTCATGCACTACAGGAGAGCCTGGTTGTGCTGCCACAGCCTGAGCAGTCCCAGAGCCATCAGGAGATGGTGGTGAATGCTATTAGAGAGCCTTTTCTTAATTAAGCAAAGCTTGGGCAYGCATTAGAGGTCATCAGCAGCTTCTGCCACCTGTCTGAGCCGACAGGGACACCTGGGCAGGACTCCCTGGGCAGGRAACCAGATTTATAAGCTCCAGAGCAAATTGCTGGGCTGGGAGCTGGGTGAGAGGGTCTGTCCCACTGAGGGGATGCCAGAGAAGGAGGAGGGATGCTTCTCTTCCCAGTGAAGTGGGAGTGATTTCAGACTCCCTTGCAGTGCCAGTGCCCTGGAGCTGTCCATATGTGACAGCTTTAATGCTGCCTGCTTCGTTMGTTGAGCAATCCAAGCTAACCACCACTATTTAACACACAATTGCACACCTAATTTTGTGTGAAATTGTAACACTGATGACATCATAACACTGCTCTAGAGGTCAAATAAGTGACCGAAGCCCATGGCTCCCTTAGGCAGGGGTTAGACGTGAGGYAAAAACCTTTTGTGCACCAGCAATGATATAAACTCTCCAGGACTCCTCTTTGAAGGCCTTTGGAGGATTCCTAACCTCCAAAGCTGCATCCTCCATGAGCATGCTCTGCCCCACCATGTGGTGAAGTTCACAGGGKTCTTAGGATGAGGGAAGAGATGAGGATCTGACTCTATGTTTCAGAAGGTTTGATTTATTATTTTATGATATATATATTATATTAAAACTATACTAAAAGAATAGGAAAAAAAACATCTCATCAGAAAGCTTGCAAAGAGCAGAAAAAAATGATAACAAAAGCTTGTGTCTGACTGAGAGTCTGAGACAGCTAGACTGTGATTGGCCATTAATTAAAAACAACTAACATAGACCAATCAAAGATGCACCTGTTGCATTCCACAGCAGCAGATAACCATTGTTTACATTTTCTCCTGAAGCCTCTCAGCTTCTCAGGAGAAAAAATCCTAAGGAAAAGATTTTTCATAAAACATGTCTGTGACACCACCAGGTCAGTTAAACCTCCATGCCTTTCTCCCCTGGTGGGTAAGCCTCTGTGAACTGTGTTTCTTCACTGCCCCTTCTCTCTTTTCTGGGAAAACAAATAACATTACTTTTTCTTGGTTTTATCCCCCATGGCTTCTCAGAGTCAGCTGCTGGCAACTTGTTTTTATCATGCAACAAGTAATCAGCCTGGGCAACTCATTACTGCAGGATGTCAGCTTTGCATTCAGAGTGGATTCTGTTATTGCTTGAACGGACATAGCACCTAAAATACCTTTAAATACCTTAAAAAGAGTGGAGAAGAGATGCTTCAAGCTGCTTTTTAGACTGTGGGGGTTATTCCTATAGGGCAGGTTATCCAAAATTGCTGTAGTTGAGGTGACTTTTGATAGTCAGGGTGCAGGGTGGGACTCTGGCCCYCCTGCCTGATCCTGCCTGCACACCTCAGTCTCCTCCACTGTTTACACAACGTGGCATCAATGCAGTTGTCTCTTGACACGGTTGCCACAGTAACAGGCAAGGGGGCCAAGCTTTGCTTTTTACAAACRCTCTTCATTTTTCATGTCTGGGTCTATTCTGAGTAAAAGCTCAAGGCTAAGGGCAGAAATGCAGAGTAAAGAGTGCACAGTCTGGTACAAGCACACGAGTCTGTGGTGCTGTCCCACTCCTCCCATCTCCTCTTGTTCTCATCCTCCTCTTTAGCACTACCTGCTGGTGGATKTCATGGAACTCGCTAGAAAACCTGACAAGATTTCCACTTTTTCAGCCATTGCAAGGTGAAGACTTGAGACAGCTCTTAGAAAATTAGAAMAATTCTGTCCTGTCCTAAGGACTATCAGCAAGTCTACGTGCAACCACCTGATTGAGCATTTGAGTGTGAAGAAAACACAACAGGGCAGCATTTGCTTCAAATCGCTCYAAAAAAGGATGTAATTCTGAAGGTAAATCACAAAATCCCTTAGCTGGTAMCTTGGGGACTATATTACACACCCTGTATTACTCTGTTGTCCCCACTTCACCCTGGGTTGGCTGCTCTCCTTCCTCTGTCTTCAGTTTGAGTCATCATTGGTGTGAAAAGTCTCTTACCTCTAGGTCACCACAGCTGTGAGCAGCCAAAGAGAGATGTTGCAGACCATGTTTTTAGATGGAAAGCTAGGTTTTAGATGTGTGTTTGCTTGTAATTGCCTCTGCCTATGCTYATGTTAATCACAGGGTTTCTGAGACCTTGGAGAACCATTTACAGCACCAAACTAATGAGCTTTTTTCCCCTTATGACATTTCATTTCCTGGGCAGTGTGGCCACTATAAAAAGAGAAGCACTTGCATTAATTTTGCCTCATGAAAGACACCCTGATTCATCAAAAGGCAACCAAAGCTAAACATTCACCTGAAGATTCAATCACTGAGCTCCTCAGCTCTGTGAAYACACCCACATCCCCCACTGTCCATGCTGACAGCTGCTGGATGCTTTATCCCAGTATTTCCCAGCCAGGAGATTCATTCAAACCCCAAGGGAGCTCTCTGGAAACCCCAAAGTTTTCCTGCCACCCCTCTGCCCTCGGCACCCCCAGCAGCCAGTGCCAGCTCTTGGGCAGATGGGTCAGTGGCTGTTGAGTGATGGGAGATATTTGGTCTCTCTCATGCCTGGACAGACCCTTTTTTGAGTGGTCCCACCCACCATCRCCCCTGAGAAGAGGAAGAGACTGAAATCAGGCATCAAAGGCAACCTGCAAGAAGGCAGTCATTCACTTTGAGGTGAATTTGCTGAATATCAGCAATTAGACTTTGTGTCCAAACAGGTCTTAGCCATGCCTCTGTCTGGTGATAGAATGTTCTCTTATGGATTTGATGAGCCAGAAAACAGGGAAAGTGGTGTGTGATGAAGGAGGGGAGAATAAATAAAACAGCCTGTTGAATTTTTAATGTAAAGTGTGGCCTGAATGGAGGGCAGTCTGGCTTTCAGGTGCCTCAGAGCATGGAAGAGYTTCCCAGGCAGAGTGGTGGAAGTAACTCCTGTATTAAGATGCTCCTGTCTGATTCAGGAGATGATCCAGGGCAGATTTCCAGCCCTGGTCTTAAAAGAATAAAAGAACTGGACCAAGGACCCTTGTTTCCATCCAAAGCACGACAGAAAACACACACCAGGAACACAATTAAGCTAATCACAAAAGAAATGCATCTGCATTAGCAGAAGGCAGTCGCCACTTAGGGARCATTGAATGCTCTGGCAGCAGCAGCTCTGAGTGGAGGAGCAGCAAAAGCAGCACCAAAGGGTGGATTTGTGCCTCTGAGAGGGAACTTTGCTGATGGGCAGGGGCAGGGCAGAGTGCCACAAATTGCTGCTCTTGCTGCAGCCTCCCAGGAGCCCCAGCTGCACCAACAGCCTGATCCAAGCAGCAGCGACCTTCAGCCTGGGCAAGGGGGAAAAGGACACGGGGCAGCTGCTGCTCATGCACTGACAGGAGGATGGGAAGGCTGCTGGTTAATGATGCTTCATTAATGGTTCACTTCTATTTCTAACCCTATTCCAAAATCTCCCCAGAGCTTAGAGCTGAGCTCTCCATCCAGATTCTGAGTTGAATGAGGGAGACATCCTGGACACAGAGTGGTCCTGCTGGATTCCCATGCCACAGGCATGTCTAGGACATTCCATGTCCCAAGCAGGAGAGAGGGGCTGCCAGGGACAGCTGAAGCCATCACASAGAGGTGCAGATGAGCTCTGTGTGGAACACACTGACATTTGTGTATGTTTTCAATATTTCTTTATACTTAAAGTCACCCTTGACAGTTAATTCCCTCTTTCCATTATATACAGGAGAAAAAAGAAGTATTCAGAAAGGCTGAGGTATCTGTATCTCCCTGCCACATAACAATATGCCCACACTTTGAAATTAAATATTCCAATGTAACCTCTGAACCTTCCAGATTWCCATCTCATGATGTTTTTCTCTCCAGTGCTGACTTTCTTTGTTTTGAAAAAGCTTTTAAGCCTTGAAATTTAATAATGCCCCTCATCCCTAGGCTTCCACTTTCCCAACAGCTACCTTCCTAGTGCACCCAGCATGTCTGCAGACTTTAAAGCCTTTATTCTTCAYGATCTTTTTACCTTTAACTTCCTTCTCCAATTTTCTTTCCTTATTTTTTTTCCAAGTGCCTCTTCCTATAYGTTACTATCCCAGTGTTTCACTCACCTTGGCCACACTGTGTTAGTCTCAGTTATTCTGATTTAGCTGATTGAAGCAGCGAATTTGAAGAAATTCCTGTGTCCCCATCTCAGCTACAAAGGAGGGGGCTAGAGCAAGCAAGAGAGTCACAACTCCTCTTCTTTGGTGACTTTTTGGTTTCCTTGAGCAKTCTGGCATTATGGCCTCAGTTTCCTTGTCTGTACCAGAGAGGTGCTGGTGCCACCACCGTACCTGGCACCTCCAGGCCATCCCCAGGAGGCAGAGCATGAGGTGGAGGGCCAGCCCTTGCTCCCATCCTCATGTTTTGGTGCTGGCGAGTTTGCAATCCAAGCACGAGGCAATGCCTCTCTTGGCACGTTGCAGTCATGAGGATCAACGTTTGTGAGGAGCAGCTGAACATAATTGTCCACTTTGCCTGTCAGGATTCTGCAAACATTTTTAGCTTTCCGTGCTGAATTTGAATTTACGTAGCGAGTGACACATTGGACAAGCACTATATTCATCATCTCAGCTGCTCCCTGGCTCCAGAGAAGGGCACAATCTGCCTGTCAGATGGGGCTGGCTCTGGGAGGGGGGGTAGCAGTGRCAAGTGCAGGGTCACCTCCCTGCAATTTGCTTCTATCCAGAGGAGCCAAGAGAGTTTTATAGTGAGATCTGCTCTGCCAAAGATCAGGCAGTGTTACACTGATGGAGAAGGATCCTGGGGGGAAGGAGGAAGGCAGTGAAAGTGCWGCACTACCTCACTGGATGCTCTCCTTTAAATCTGAACACAGCCCTCTGCAACTGCAGAGGGATAGATCACCTTGGGTGCTGCACTGCACCACGAGAGCTGGGCCAGGCTGGCTGGATAAGAGCATGTGGGAGGCAGTGAGGAGGCTCTGTGGCTCATGGCTGTGCCCTGATAAACCCAGTGAGAAATGGAGATGGAGTGGAGGCACACTGCTCCATGCYGAGGTCAGTCTCTGTGATGGTTATCAGAGGGGAATGACCTTCTCCCCAGAGGAGCTTTTGTGGGTACCTGCTTCACCAGATCTTAAAGGATGCTGTTTTGGAATATTTTTAAGAGTAATTTGTTGCACAGTGGGAGCTGAATGCCTCTGACTATGCTGAAGTGACCTGGCCTCAGAGTGACTGCTCTGTCCTTTCACTGCTGCCATTTGAGAGACCTGAGATTTACACCCCAAAGTGGGAAACAACACAGTGCTGGCAGTGCTGTTTTAGAGGTSATGAACAGAGGCACAGAGGCTGCTGAGACCTGGCCAAAGGCTCCCAGGGTGTCTGTGGTGGCTGTAGTTGAAAAAAACAGCCTAAAAAATGGTGGGCAAGCCCCTTCCACCAGCGAGGAGGGAGGAGAGCCAGGACACGYGCAGATGCCTGTGCCAGAGAGCAAAGGCAGAGCCTTGCTTTGTGGTTGTGCCAGTTCCCACCSATGGGGACACCCCTTCCAGCTTTGTGCCTCAGCTTTACACCCCTCCAGAGAGGCTGATCTGAGAAGGACATGGCTTTTAAACTTCCCTGGAGAGAGTTTCACTTCAGCACTGAAATACTGATGGTGTGTCTGAGGGTAGGAGCACAGGGAAGGAAGGGTGATGGGCTGCTGGGGACAYAGAGGACACCAGCAGCTTTTAGGGAAGCCACAGAGGAGAAGCAGATTGCATGAGTGATGTGGCTGGGGAGGGAGGTGAGGGCAGAGAAAGATAATCAGGTGAAAGCAGCACCCARAGGAAAGGCACAAACAGGCAGGGCAGATAGGGCAGGAGTGGCTTTTCTGTCACCTAATTCCTTGAGCAGGTCAATCATCCTTTATCTCCTTTGAGTCAGTCCCTGTGCCATGGAGAGCAGCAGCCAGAACAAAGCAAAGGCAGAGGAGAGCTCCAACCACTGCCCAGCGGGAAGTGAATACTCTGGCACTATTTATTTTTGAGTCTGCATTTGGATTAGCTGTAAAGAGCTATGTGGATAAGCAAGCAGGCAATTACAGCTGGGACGTGCTGCTCATGAATGGAAACAGCTCCAATCTGCTCAGGACATATTGAAATTCTAATTCAGTTAGATTCCTTTAGTTACAGCGCTCATCACAGACACTAAAAGAGATAGGATTAGAAAATAAATACAACTCTTCTGCTGCCTTTGGTCTGTCTTCTGTGCTCCCCTTTCCCTCCTCCCCTCCCCAGTTTTAGCTGTTGTTTGACTTTATTTTCTGTGGTAAAATACAGCAGTCTGCTGTTATTCTTGTTAATTTTTATGAGCAGCCAGCAAAGCAGAGCTGCCCAGACCCTGCTGAGGGATGGGCAGTGAGCACCAGCACAAAGCCACTGCTGCAGCTCCTCATGTCACATCTTACTCAAGGCCACTGCAAAGGTGCAGGGGTGACCCAGAGACAGAGCAGAGCACGGACATCATTCAAAAAGTTCTTCCCTGGCATCATCTCTGGTCCAGACAGGAGCTCCAGCCTGCACTGCTCRCCCAGCAAGCAGGTTGGCTCTCTGCTTTGGGTTTGGTGTGAAGCTCCTTCACCATTTCAGGCAACCCCTTTTGCACTGTGTTTGTGCAGGCAAGTTCCTAAAAGATCTGATTCAAAGAAGTGACCAGGGAAGAGRTCTGGGAGTGCTGGACCAGCCCTGCCAGTGTGACCTGGAGATTCAGGGAAGTTACTTAGCTCTGTGCTGTTGGTTTAATTTCTCTGTCTGTCAGGGGAAAAATGTTGTGTTAAATCTGCTGACATATGCAAGGGACAGATAATTGAGCTCTAAATGTCAGAGGCTGCTGGGTTGGAGGAACAGGAGGAGCTGGAGTGTGTGTCTCCATCTGACTGGCAGTGGTGCTCCATCACATGTGGTCTCTTGGACCTGCTGGGGGACCTCTGAATGCAGGGGAATGTCTAAAGGGAGGTTGTGAACAGTCCTGACACATCAGATTAGAAACCTGGGTRTGGCAGACCCTGGGTGGAAAGTTCTTGTCTCCCTTCAAGCCAAGGAAAGGGCTTGATGGAGAAAGGCAGTTGGAATATCCAGTGTGACTGATACTGAGTCATGGAGCTGTGAAATAAGCAACTCTCTGGTAAAAACAAACACCCAGCTTGGCTCTCATGAGCATCTTTCCTCTTTGTCTTATTACAAAAGGGTAAAATTGACATCATAAGCACTCTGCAGTGGCTCGTCATCCTTTCAGAACACAAACTTCACCATCTGTAGCCCTCTTAGTTGAATATGATAAATTGCTTAGATTCACAAAACAAAATTTTGTGCCCAAGTGCTGTAAAAAAGCTCCAGACATATTTTTTTTCCTGCACACATTTCACATCGTTTTCACATAATTTAAAATTTTTATGTCCTTATTTTTTAAAATGCAATTCTGTAGGTGCAGCTGCCTGTTGGCTCTYGAGTCTGAGTCCTGTGCAGCATGGCTACAACTCTGTGGACCTTTGAACTCACACCCTTGTCCTCTGGAGATCCCTGTTTGCTTTGCCTGATTGCTTTTTGCTGATTAGTGGTGAGGAGCTGTTGTTTTAACAATGAGCTCAATATTAAGATAATAATTGAATGGAAGGGAGTTCTCTCCATTGAGTAGTTCTACTATTCATAGCAAAATAGAACAGCTCTAGGGAGCAATGTGTAAATCATGTTTCTAATGACCTCTAAACACAGCTAATGCTGTCCCAGTWGGGGACTGTGCTCAGATATGACCAGATATCTTCTGTGATAGTCTGTGGGGTGATGGTAAGGATGCCCAAGCCACGTATTAGGGACAGCAGCCAGCTGGCTGATTGGAAGAACAATGCAAAACCCTCATTTCTCCTGGGCAGCTGTGTGAGGAATGTGGGCGTTCCAGGGCAAGAAGAAGGAAGCCTTTCTAGTGGAGACATTCATGGTTAGGACACAATCAAATCCAGCCTGATGCGCAAGGCAAGGGASAAAGTTAGAAACTGAGTGGGTCACATGAAGGCAGAGTGTTGGAAAGACAGGGATCACAACCTCAGAGAGAGCAGCGATGCACAGGAGAGAGCAGGAGCACAGCACGCTGTAGCAAGGCAGTAAGGAAATGCTGCACAAGGCTGTTGGGATGGGGTGGATGGGGAATCTGGTGAGGTGAGGAGTTGATTGACTGCTGAGATGAGGCTGATGGCTGGGCCTAGCCCAGTGCTGCACCAGCCACCAGGCCAAAAATCAGAGTGAACTCCAAAGCACCTGCTCTGCAGATGAGTTCAGGGCCTGTTAGGCTGGGTGATGGAGATGCAGATTCAGCCTCTTTGGAAAACAATCGCTCAGGAGTTATGAATCTCTACAGATGTGTCCTTGTAGTACAATTTTTAAGCATAAAACCGATTTTTCTTTAGAGTCAGGAAAAAAGATAGTGAGAAAGAGCAAAAGCAAAGTCTCTCTAAGATAGAAGAATGTGCATATGCCTTCAATGCTGTTTTGAACCAAAAATGAGAACAAAATCTCTGCTGCTCTCTGAGGGCAGTGGAGCATGCTGAACAGTGAAAGGGCCATGTCCATGAAACCAAAACCCTGTGTATTTTTGTCTAATAACTGGTCTGGAAATGAAAGCAATGGTAGGAGCAGTCACAGATGCTTCCATTCCTCACATGACAATAATCTATATTAATTACTGCAAGCATCCAGCTTCAAACAGTGTCACTGCAGTGCTATTACTGTTTAAAAGTATTGAGTTTCCAAGGAGGTGAATGTCTTTTTCTCTCCCTAATCAAGATTACTTGGCTTAGTACTTGGGCCAAGCTTCTATTTAACCAAGATAAATGGATATTTCCAAAACAAGCAAGTTAACACTATGCATCACATTATTACTCTCCTCACAGATTTCTTGCCTCTTGTGCTATTTTACWCAGCTGCTAAACACAAATAACAATAAGAACAGGGAGGAGGAACTATGCAAGATCCTATATGTATTAAAGGAAAAATAATAAATAAATCTGRTTTTGACCATTACTTTGTCCTATTCGGTGACAGCATTTTCCCTTGATCAATGTCAAATAACAACATTATTCTGTCCTATAATTTCTCTTCTGTGAAACATGGGCACCCACACCACATTTTTGCAGATACCACCAGCCTATCTGACTAATATTTTGTCGCTTCCTGCTTGGAATCCTTATTTATCATTGAAGTTGATGTGCCAGCACTGTGGGTTAGCATTCAGAAGAGCAGATGGGGAATTAGAGACAAAACTTCTGTCAGTGATAACGGGACTTCCATGCTTCATTTCCCCTGGGGCACAGTGAGTGTTTTCCTTTTCAACAGTGCTGGGCAAAACTGCCTGAAGGAATTGGTGGCAGCAAAGCTGTGAGCTGGCAACACACTGAAATTGTCAGAACGCAGGGAGAGATTTTGGGTTGCTGGGCCATTTGTGGGAAGTTATTTTGTAATAGCTCCTGGGAAGATATCCATCTCAGTACTGGAGTTCCAGTGCTAGATACCCAGATAGAAATGACTTTCTGGGAGAGTCAATGAGAGGTCTGGCACTGAACAACTTCTCCTCCACAAGTGTGTTCACCTGACAACATTTCTGGCTGTGCTGACCRGGGCAGGCTGCAGATCCATGAAAGGTCCTCATTCAGGTCTCCAAACTCTCCAAATCCCACTGTTTCAGCACCATCCTGATCCCCACTGCTGCTGGGGAGCACCTCAAGGCTGTGCATGGGCAGCTCAGGGAGGGGGGGGGTTTATTCCTACCCCCCTCCTACAGCTTWACTCAGGGGCAGTGTCCAGGACAGGCCACATGTCCCTGTGTGTGGATGTGTGAGGGCCACACGAGCTGTACCTTCCTTCAGGTCCTTCCCCTGTTTCTTTAGCAGCTCTGTGCTCCAGCCCCTCTCCCAGGCTGAGGGAAGTTTGTTTGTTGGGTTCAGCACCCAGAGTGCAAAGGACCTCCCAAAATGGGATGTGGTTCTTGTGCGGCAGCCTCAACATTCCTCACCACCATGGAGCCACAGCCAGAGGAACATCCCAGCCCTGTCCTAGGGACACTCCCAGGCTGGAGAGCCCTGTGTCACCCCTGGGATGGGTCAATGACCCTSCTCTGCTGGCTTTGCCATGGGCTGTGCTGCTGATGCTGCCCACTGGYACCCAGCAGTCACTGAATGGCAGGAACCATCAGGACCAAGGCAGAAATCACTGTCCTAACACACYAAAGGTCACAGAGGAGATTAAGAACAGATTCTGCCTGCTAAAATGTGCACTGAATGCACATAGGAGACCTGCCCAGAGAGCATGAGCTTGCCTCTATCCTCCAGTGCCACACAGATGGGATTTGTTCAAACAATTGCCACAGGTACAGCCTGCACCATCTCACCTTCCCTGGTTTTTGTCTCTAAGGGGTCCATCACTTGGCCAGCCTCCACCTTCYTCCAAAAGGCTTTTTCTAATAATTTGATGCTGCCATTAATGACACAAAGAAATAGATGCTGAAAATCAGAACATATGTGCAATGTCTGTATTCTCTGCTCTTTAGGAAAGTTTAACAATTACATGTTAATTTTCACCCAAGCTGATGTTTCTATGGAYGTTCTGCCTGCCTCCATCTCTTTAAGAATCTCTGAGCCCCAGTAATCATGTGGATTACATTTGAATCAAAATGCAGAAAAGCTGTGTGGTCACATTGACCTTGAAATCCTGAAGACCATCTCCATTATAAAGGTGCTTTACAGCAGAGCTTGTGACTGAGGAGGCTGCTAAGGGAAGTATAACCAAAAATGTTTTTCACATGGAGATATTCTCAGGATACTACCTTGCTCTTAAAAGCTGGTTATTGAATTTTTCAAATTGCTTGGTTCATTTAAGCAGACACACCTGTAGGGTAACTTGTGAAGGTGTCAGCTAATGCCCTGCTCATGCCTGGAGCTGTTCCTGTTGTAAAGTGTGTGCCTTTCTCTCTAATACAGTGTAGTAAGTAAATAAAAGCTGGTAGTCTTCCTCCAAATGTGTTCAGAGGGCTTTTATCCCTTATTGATTTCATAGTGGTAATTCAATAAGAGTAAATATTGTCAGGGACTGCATTTTTATTGCATTTTAACTTTCACTCATACTTGCTCCTCTTCCTTACACTAGAGCTGCTTTTTAAAAATTCTTCTTTTTAAGCTTCTGTACAAGCCTAATGAAGTCCATCCTTTCAGTGCTCTTTGATATGTACTCAGAAGAGACTGGGAACTTGATCTTCTTCTTATTTACACCTCTGAGGTCAGCAGCTGAATGCAGGAGCAAGCAAAGGGCCAGAGCAATGCCACAGAGCCTGTCAGCACCACAACAAAGGCTTTTCTTCAGTTTGCAGTGGTCCTTTGGGAAATCCTAACAGCTGCACTAATGTTGGATGTAATTGAAGAAATACACTCCTTAAACAGGGAGGCAGTTCAGTATTTAAACATAATGCCTGTTGAGGGAATGCTTGAAAGCTGATTTTTGACCTTCATGTGAGGCAAAAAAAAGATTTTTTTTTCCAGTATCGGTACAGATTTAAAAAAATGATGTGGAACATTTTGTCCAATAGTAGCTTTTTTTATTTCTTCATAGTGTTTGTATTTATTTTTACATTTTGCCACAATGGAAATTCAATCAAAGTCAAGGATTTTATCACCTTTCCACTTGACTGCCTGAGTCAGATGCTTAAAATGTAACACCAGCAGCCCTGTGAGTAGTTGATTAAAAAAAAATCAACCTTTTGCACTATAGCTCAGAGAAGTGACTTTTTGTTGGGGTTTTTTTCTGCAGCCTGGTGGAGYAATTTGCTATCAAAACACGTTTTCCCCCAAAGTGGTCTGCCATTGGCACATTAAAAGGGCTGGAAAATGTTGCTGCTGGAGAGTTTCAGTGCTCCCCAGTCAGCCCAGTTTGCTGGTGCAAAGCTCTGGGCTTGCAGCAGGAGTTCTGCTGTCAAACACCTCTGCTGACTGGGAAGCAGCAATCTGCTTCCTCTCACTCAGTGCAGAGAARAGCAAAGTTTGTTTAACTGGAAACTAGAAAGCAGCAGTGGAACAAAAATGRCTATTGCTCTGCACCTTTCCAGCTTTCCTTTATGCCCCCAGGAACTTTGCTTTTTTTTGTCTATCATCGCTTCCAAAGCTCTCACGTGCTCCAGCACAGCTGGAGGTTTCAGCCGCCAGGTCCTCCTGRGGCTCTGCAGTCCCAGGTTTGGTTTGATGTGGCAGAGGATGCTCATCCAGCCCATCACTGCTGCCAGGCCCCCCAGAGGACCCCAGCACTGGAAGGGCTGGCTAGGAGACAGCACATCCCGTTCTGTTCTGCAGATTCGGGTGCACAGAATAAATTCCTGTGGGGTGGGGGTCACTGAGCAAAGATATCCATGTGTGGGCTCCTCTTCCATGTACCCTGCTGTAAATACAAACCAACTGGCTGAGCTGGAAGGTCAGGCTGGCTCCAGCAGTGCCCTGACCCCCCTTTCTGCTCAGCTCTCAAAGGGCATCCCCYAAATGTTACCTTGGCAGTACTTGGAAGAGCATCAGCAGTTGCAATAAGTAASTGATACTATTCCCTAATGTCTGCAYTTTCACTTCTATGGAAAACATTAAGCTGATCTAGTAGCAATTAATTTGGGAGATGCAACTCAATCCCAGCAAAAAGCAGCACTTGGAAGACCACCCGTGGATCTCAGCAGCTCAGATTCCCTGCAGTTAAACTAAATGTCATCCCACTGTACACAGCTGCTGGCTCCAGGTTTGCTAATTTGTAAAACAACGTGAAGAAGATGCTGCACTTGTGAGCAGGGCAGCTGAATTATAGGTACTTAAGCAGCACTGTAGGGATATGAATTCTGTTTATTGCACAAACCTGCCTCTATAATTAATAGAAATTATACCATTCCCTTGCTCTGTTTTCATTAATTCAGACTGATAGCTTCAGAAGACCAGACCAGATTAGGAAACACATTTTGGAAGAACAGGAAAGAACTAGAGGACGTTCTCAGCTTTTCAGCATCCCTCCAGATCTCCTTCAATGTGTAAGGAGCAAAATTACTAGCAATGCTTTGGGTGTGACAAACTATCTGGCACCATAATTGTAGCCTTGTTTTACTTTTCCCTGCTCCTGGGACAAATGATCCAAACTTCCCTGGCTACCTGTCTAAATTGAACATTATGAAATGTACTTTAAACRCTCAAGAAACAGCCACACTCAGTCCAAAACCTTCCTAAACCCCAACTGCTCTCTAAGACCAGCGCCAGCATGTCCCAATAAAAACMGGCTGCAGGGTTTACCTACCAAGCTGCAAATGAACTGAACAGCCCTGGCTCCTTTAGTGGGAGTTTTATAGGCCTCTCTCCCCTCTCTCAGGAGGTGTAAACACATCAAGGTTTAACATTGTGCTTTATTTATCTCAGGGGTGTAGTGTGTTATTGTTCTCGCAGAAGCACTGGTGGTTCTTTATCGTAGCAGAGAGGGGGGCACTGCATGAACCAGAGCTGCTGCMGGAGCTGGCCCAGCCATGGCCAGTGACACCTGAAACAGAGCTGAGTTTGGGTGCTGTTCCATTATTTTGGATGCTCTGGAAGCAAAGTGTGTCCAGAAATGAGCATGAAAATCAGACAGCTGCACAAGGAGCAGCGGCCTTCCCCTCTCGCTGTGCCCCCAAAGCAAAGACACACAGGAATGGGCACAGCCAAGAGGACTTGTTTTCCTCATGATTCATTGAAAATAGAATGAATCCTAATAGCTTTCTAACATAAAGTACCCACTGGCCACTGAACTGCTCTAAGGAGGGCCCTTTATTGATGGGACTCCGTGGCCAAATGTAATGCAATTAAATGATTGGATTTGGTTTCGTATATTGACATGGTGTCAGTGACAATTTCCATCCGCTCTATTATTTCTATAAATAAAGTCATCTGCTATAATTAGAAAATATGAACGTGCTAAGACCTCCATTAATTCTTCTCCATATTAATGTAAGATCTGGGCAGATGTTTATTAATACCTTGTTTGACTGTGTTCATCAGCTGTTACCAAGAATAGAAAGATTGAGACCTGATCTCATGCTGAAGGTTAAACAAGTGCAGATCTTGCCAAATCTTGGCTACTGATTGATATTTTGACAATGCCTTGTTTTTTTATCAAAATGKTTTTTTTAATTTTGACCCTCTCTCTGTCTTTCTTTCCCTTTGGACCATGTGTGAAACTCAGTGGTGTTTCCCATGCTCCAGGACTGTCTGGTGTGATTTCAGTGGAGCTGAATTACATCAGCCTGTGGCCTGCCCTCTGCTCCTTCCACSTGGAGCTGGGTGAAAGCCCAGGTCCAGCACATTCAGTGCTGAGCACCTGCTGATGGGTGCTTGGGGATGGGTGTGAGGAGCAGCAGGAGTGGATGGACGTGCACCAAGCTGTGAGCAGCCTGTGGGACCTCTCAGACCCTCCTGGTGTCTGTGCTTGGCAGGTTTCAGAGCTGGTCTTTGTCCCAAGTCATCTCCTGCTGTTGCTTTCACCGGGTCTTTTGCCAAGAAGCTCCACAATTTAATTATGTTCTCTGTCAAAGAGAGTGTAATTTTCCCTGTTTCTTTTAAATATTGTGTGTGGCAACCAGAGGTCACCCCTGATCTYCCTCTTCTTTCCCATTTGCCTGGTGTTTGCTGCCTCTCCCCACTCTGTTCTGTCTCCCCATCACAGGGGTTTGTTCTCTTGGCTGTTTCTGCCTGGGGTCAGTGTCCACTAGGCAGCTCTGCCACCCTCACAGGTTGTACCAGCAGAGTGATGCCCTGGCACCTCTGCAGAGATGGCAGCTGCTTGGCTTTCTCTGTGTCCATGTGGCTGTACCAAGGAGCTCTGGAGCTCAGCCTGGTGCCAAAYTCCTGCTTGCTCACACTCCTGGTGTGCTCAGGCTGCCCACAGGGAGAGCARGCACTSGGTGGCTGGGCTGAGCCAGGGCTGGTTCACATCTGGTGTTCTCAGCAGCAGTGCACAAGGTGTAGGTCTGTTCTSCTGCACTGGGACACCAATGGAGCCTGTTTCTTGATTTAAGAAATAGTTTAACTCTTTTTGGGAAAACTTGATGAACCTCTCCTGAAGGACTCAGCTTTCCCAGCCTAAACTATTTTTTTATTAGCTCATAATTATTGTGGATTTTGCAAACTCTTAACACTAAAGTGGATGAGATGAAAAGATGGGTCTTGTGACCTATCTGTTGTGGCCACACTGCTGCCATTCCTCATTCAAAACCAAGCAAAGCAGGGCTGGTCACAGCTGGGATTTACTTTGTAGGGTAAGATGGAATGCCCTGAACTGGGTGAGGCAACACTTGGTCAGAACCTATCTGAATATTTTTGTCTGGGCCACACCTGATGTGAAGCTAGAGCATGTTGGGAGTTATTTAGGGCTGAGAATGGCCTTTCTTTACTGCTGTACCCAGCAAAGCCCAGTTGGAGCTCCTGGAATTCATAAGGCCTTGACGAATTTAAATAATTTCAGGATAAGCATGACCCAAACCATACCCTACAGTCATCAGCAGGAATCCTGAACTGATGAACTGGCTGATATGTACTTTAAAGATTGGTGGCCCATCCCATCCCATCCCATCCCATCCCATCCCATCCCATCCCATCCCATCCCATCCCATCCCATCCCATCCCATCCCATCCCATCCCATCCCATCCCATCCCATCCCATCCCATCCCATCCCATCCCATCCCATTCCCTGGCAGATTCAGATACAACCAAAGCAGATTAAAATGGCTCAGCAAAACAGAAACAGGCTTCATGTCAAAACTTCTCTTGAACTCGAAAAAGGACATGGGTACAAAATTAGACCTTGTTTTGTACAAAGTCATTTTAAGTTAATATATATTAAAATAATTGAAAAAAAATATCCAGTGTTGCTTTCACCAGTTCCTTGCCCTTGTCCATCTCCTTTCTCTAGATGCTGCTTATCTCTTCTCTTGGCTACCACCTTGAAATTACCACTTTTTGCATTCTTTTTCCCTTTCTTGGAATTGAGTTTGAAGAAWTGCACATAAAGAGCTATCCTTTGAGTCAGCATTTCAATTAGTTTTAAGTCTTACATTTCTATTTCCTAAGTCTGTACTTATTTATTATTTGCATAGACTCTTTGCCTGAGTGTTTGCACTGATTCTGATAACTCTGTGGGGTGCTTATCTCTCCAAATAGATCAGTAGCTTTTGGGCTGCACTTTCTGRAGCAATAAACTGAGAGACTTGCTTTGAACTTGAAAGCTTCTGTACTGCATTTACTAATACAGCAAGCTATTACAGATGTATGCTCCACAAAATTACTTCAATCCCATGCTAAAGGAAGTAGATTTTCTACCTGTTCTTCCTGGTTATTTTTATTTAAACAATTGCCAATTTCACACTCCCTTTTTTCATTACAGTCACCCTGAGTTCATCAAGGGAAAGAACATCACTGATGTCATGGTGACATCCTTTCCAGAGTTGACAGGTTTGGGTTAATTGCTGGTCCCAGCAGGCCCAAGAGTGTGGATCACCCAAGGGACTAATCTATAGAGAGGATCTCACAGGAATCAATCTCCTAACTTAAAAAAAAAAAAAGCTCCTTTTTCTTAAAATGCAGTAAAACAAACCCCACTCAAATCTGATCTGAATTAACATCAGGAACAAACTAAGACTTTAATTTCTATTTCTAGTTTGYTCAAGTAAGTCTTTGCACTGTCTCCCTCCAAGGCAATTTTGGGCTAAGTTGAAGAACACGGCTCCACAAAGCCTCTGTGGGAAGGCACCAGGAATGCAGCAAGATAATAGTGCAGCAAGATAAGGGGGATTAAGATTACTTCTGGTCTTTTTTAAGACATAAGAGGTGAAAAAGTTAATGGAACACTCAACCAAGAGACATTGCTGAGACCTGCAAAAAGTGATAAACCAAGATAGCTGAGTGAGGGGCTGGAGTTTTCCATGTACATTGCAGCCTGCTGGATTCCACATGGATTATGGCATGGAAAGATGCCTGGCAGAAAAGGACCTGGGCACACAGGTCAACAGCTGGCCAAACAGGAGTCAGAGGTGGCAAAGAAAGCCAATGGCATCTCACTTTGTGCATGGTATGGCCAGCAGGAGCAGGCAGAGATTGTCCCCCTGTGCTCAGCACTGGTGAGGCCGCATGTCAAGAGCTCTGTCCAGACTTGGGTCCTTCACTACAAGAAAAACATTGAGGGGCTAGAGCATGTCAGAGAAGGGCAAGGGAGCCTGGAAAGGACCTGGAGCATGAGTTGTGTGAGGAGCAGCTGAGGGAGCTGGGGTGTTTAGCCAAAAAGAAAAGGAGACTGAAGGATGTGTGTGTGCGGGGCATTGATTGCTTTTTATAATCCACTCAAAGGAGGTTTTAGCAAGGTGAGGGTTGGTCTCTTCTCCCAAGTAACAAGTGAGAAGACAAGAGGAAATGGCCACAGATTGTGCCAGGGGAGGTTTAGAATGGCTGTTATTAAAAGTTCCTTCACCAGAAGGATGGTCAGGCCCTGGAACAAGCTGCCCATGGAAGCGGTTGAATAATMACCCTTGGAAGGGTTTCAAAGAGATCTAGAGGAGTCATGTAGGGACACGGTTTAGTGGTTGACTCAGCAGTGCTGGGCTAGTGGCTGGACTCTATGATACCAAAGGTCTTTTCCAATCTAAAGGATGTTATTATTCCTCACTGAGAATTTGCTTGTATTGTTGTGGAAATTAGATGTTCCTTTAATCGCCATGGCRAGTTTGAGTGGATTACTCTGTGGAGACAATATCAGCCACTGACAACCCAAACCCAGGGGACACCTGATCCAGCTGGTGTTGAAGCTGATGAAGTATTTCCATTGTACTTAATGAGCATTGGCCTCAGCCTCAGAAAAGTGCACTTCAGAGTGAACTTCTCTGCCTTTGCAGMGATTTTATTACATTTACAGAGTTGGTATTAGATTTGCTCAGTGTATGAGAACATTACTATTCTGTTAAATTACTTTTTCAGTTAATAATATATTCTTTTCTACGAAGATTTTACTTTCTTAAGTCCCTTTCCCCCTCTTTGCCGTCATCTGGATAGGGAATTAATTCTCCCTTTCTGCCTTGAGCTACTACATGCTGTTATCTGGCRGGGTTAAACAGCTCTTGCCCACTTCTCAAAGGAGTGCTAAACTGTATTTTTGTTCCTTGGGCAGGCTGTCCCTTTCTWACTGGTGGAACCAAAGCAAGAAGAGCCTCATGAACTATGAGGGAACCTAAATCAAAGCAGGCTCTTGACCCCAAGTTCTTCCAGGTCAAGGCTCAGTACTAACTTCTGGGAAAGCCCTCCACATTCCTGAGCCTTTTCTGTCCAACGCAGAGATACACTCYGTGAGCCCATTCCCAGTGATCTCTGGGATCCAAACTGTATTATATTGTCTGTAGTATTTACACCTGTAATACCAGCAGCATGCTAAGGGCTTTGAAGAGATCTCAGAAGACAAAGTCCCTGTCTAAAGAGCTTAATATTCACATTTTGTTCACAATATAAAAATATACATACTCTGAGTCGGTAAGATACCGGATTAAAAAGGCTTTTCTCCTTAAATTAGCTCACAGAAACCTAACCCCCTGAAGAGAGAGAATGAGGCAGCTGTGGAGGGAAGGGAGCCAGCACCACTGAGTACAAAGTGTCTCTCAGCTGCCTCATCTGGAGATGCACTTTCAGCCTCAGCTTGGGGTCCTCACAGACGCTTTTGATCCCTGTGAGCCCAGCTGGGATCAGAGGGCCAGGTTCACCAGGCTCCYCTGCATGGTGTTCTTTGCCAGAGGTGAGTCCCAGCCCAGCTCCACCTGGAGCGGGTGAACTGGGCTCGTGTGATGGGATCAGAGCCTTTGGATCTGCCTGCTCAAACTCAGCCCTGCTCAGTGGAACAAAACCAGATCACTCATCCTTTTACTTGGGATTCAAGGGTGTATAACACAGAGCTTCTCAGTTCTGACYGTTGTGCACAAATCCCACCATTCCCAGTATTTTGACACAGCGCATTTATTTGCTATTTCTATGCACGACACACCACACTGTCAACATTGAAACATATTAAATTATTTAAAACCAAAGGAAACCCAAATAATAGCATATAAAGAGATATTTTGGAAAAAGTTGTGCTCCTGCATTAGGTGTCCTTGAAGTTTGGTGGGACTTTTGCCATCATGGAAAACAATGCCAGAGAAATGGAGCAGAGTGCTCAGGAAGGGAYTGGTGACTAAATGATTGTGGGGAGAGGGAGTCAGACCCACCATTACAGGTTGACAGTTGAGTAGCAAAGTGACAAGAGTTCAGAGGCTGTAAGTTCCAGTCTGTTGCAGAATTTTAATGTGTTTCCACATGAATGATATTCAGTTAGATATTGTAAGCACAGTGCTGGAAAATTAGGATTAGCAAATGACTAAATTAAACTGAAAATTGGGTAAAGAGATTTGGAAGTAAATGTAAATGCTTCAGTCRTAATGGACTTTGCCCTCTACGGAGTATTTTTTTAAAATAGCTTGTTAATTCTTATTGGATTWAAATTTTTTCCCATTACAGACACTAGAGATTTTGCACAGAAATCTGAGGGGGTTATAGAAGAACAGTAAAAGAAAAACAGAAGAGATGTAGGTTGAAAGTGACGCAATGACCTCTCTTTTGTGAAATGCTCATCACAGATTCCTGAGAAAATTTCTGGAATTCATTCCTGGCCACAACACAATGACAGAAATACTTAACACAAACTTCCCCAACTCTGTCCTGGTCCAAAATCCACATCAGTCTTTGCAGGACTGACTATTCCTGAAGCCCAGGTGAGGCACAAAGGAAACTGCACACAGACACAGGATGTAAATAACTCTGGGCATTATCTGCAAACAGGAGAAATCACCCAGAGGTAGCAGGCCAAGGAGATGGTCCATGCTGGACCCCAGGCTACACCAACACACCTGACCACCCTGCCAAATGCACAAAACTGGATCCACGTCTGATCAAAGGCACTTTGAGCAGTACAGGAGTTGGGATGCTCCACAAACCAGCCTCGTGCTGACACCAAAATGAACCAGACAATTCAAATACGCAAAATGGGAAAAGCAAATAGTGCCAGTGAGAGAGAAGAGTGGGTGGTGCATAGCCCCAGTGACTGTCTCAGTATATTGTTTTTCCCACGAGGATCTGGAAGATCTGACACTTCTCGTACCAACTCCCAGGGAATATTGCAAGAGAATTAGAGATAGGGGGAGAGAGATGCAGAGCAGTCTGATAACTTACCATGATAATAGCTACCGAGTCAAAATTACATCCAAGRCTTCCCTCTCCAATCTGTGAGGTTTGATGATGCTGATTTTATCAGCAAGGTCATTTTAGCACCCAAGCTTAATCCAGAATCTATTCTGATATTTGTTTAGGAGATTTGAGTAATCTCTTTAGGAGTATTAACAAGTGCTRGAGCCCTAAAGAGGAATCTTCTCTCAGCCCTTACTGGAACAGAAGGATTTGAGGATTTGAGGTCAAAGCTAGGTGATGGTTTTTTTAGGGCAATCTGGAAGCAAATGGAATTGTCTTAGGAGCAAGTCACATTTTGGAGAATAGAGGCATGAAGTTTGCAAAAGAGTTTAGGTTGGTTTTAGGTTTAATTTTCTGGCAGCCCTGGATGCAACCCATGACCTGCTGCATGATTCAGGCATTGATAGGAGGGCTTGCTCTGAGATTTCCTCTCTGAGCCATGTACAACTGCAGTCAGTGGCCAAACAACATGTGAAAATTTACTGCCTTTTTCCAGTGTCACCATATGCTGCCCGTTGGCTCTTCATGACACAGGGCTGTCCCTGGAGCTCTGTGCTGGGAGGGGACATCTAGTTGAGGGAGTGGATGGGAAAATTCAGTGAAACAAAGTCAATGAGGCTCAAATGCCAAGCTGTTAAATCCTCAGAAAGTCTTGGATCAGAAATCAGTCRTCGTTTTTCATTAATAATTAGAAATATAATCAGTGGATAGGAAGTCAAATGTTCACTTGAGGGCTTTGGGTTACACTTTGGAAGGGCCTTTGAGGAATTGTCATTGAATCCTCAYACACAAAGTGTTCTGGGTGTTGCATGGGTGTAGCATAAACCATTTCCACATGGTCTCATCTGAGACTGTGTGGCTGATATCACATAAGATTAGATCTTTTCTTGCACATAGGCTGAAGAAAATCACAAAAATATCAAAATAACAAAAAAAGAAAAGCAGTGCTCCCACAGGAGCCCCATTATGGCAGGCAGAACAGCTYGTGGCACTGTTGAGCTATCAACCCTTGTACCCTCTCCTTCCCCAGAAGRCTGATGGATTTTTATCTAGCTCCAGAAAAAAGAACAACACCCTGGCCTGTGGGGTGAATGGTGTGGATACTCATCTCCAGCTCCCTGCTGTTTCACAGGTGGCAGCAGCAGATAAATTTATCATTTGCCCAAGCCAAGATGGAATCAGGTCTCATGTGGGGGCGCTGCCTCGAGAGTAGAGGAAGGTTTGGGCATTAACTCATCTCACCTTCCAAGCTTTGGAATGTCTGAAAATTTGGAACATAATTTGGAATCCTAAGGCCAAACATCTCAACCTTAAGAGGGGGTACTACAGCTCACCTAGGAGAGGTTTACAGTGAGCTTTGCTATCCAAGCCAYAACCATGTTATGTTTGTGGGGCTGATAAATTGCCACAGCAATTTTTTTTTACTGTAAAACCAAACAAACCTCCCATTAGGGCCTCACATGCAAAAATCTATTACTGGTAGTTTCAGAAATGAGTGTTGGTGTTGAGTAACTCAGATTTTGGCTGTATTGTGAGAGGGGAACTGGAAAGCAGTGTTATTCAAAGYGTTGTGACATCAAGATATTTTTGGCATGATGTACCCTAATGCTGACAGGACCTATAAAAATGTGTGGAAAAATAGTTTTATTTTCCYTGTGTTTGGAGGGTTAGATACAATTGGTAATATAGAGCATGTGACTACTAATGAATGTATTAATATAGATTTACTAAAGCTTTTTATTATGAACCACTGCTAACAATCTCTATTTGCACTTGTGAGTGGAAGCACATGATAAAGGCATCCCTCAGGAAGTTTGTGCATTTACTCTCCAGCCATGACTCACCCCTTACTCAGAGAAGCAAAGCCCAAGTGACCCAGCTGGGGTGAGCACAGAGCCAYCACAGAGGAAGTTTCCTTAGCAACAGGAAAACATCCAAAACCTCTTCCACCTCCTGCTTGCTGTTCCTTGAAGTTGTTCTAAGTAAATGGATGCTAAACCTCATAGCTGAATTTCAGAGGTAGAATCAATGTATCACAAAGCAAATCATTTGGTTGCAAGCAAGATAACTGTAGCTACCACCCTCCCAAATTCAGGCTTAAGAAAAATAATGTTTTATTTTATCTACTCTCTCCAAACATTGCCTGGGCTCATAAACAAATATCAGAAACAGCTTCTGCATCCTCAGCTGACACTGATTACCATCAGGGATCTGTTGAAGTTAATGAAACCACGGCAATTCAGAGCAATCAGCCCAGCAYGAGCTCGGTGCTTGTGGGTTCCAGGTGCCCATGATCAAAGCTGAAGAGCAGAGGAATASTTCACCCAGGAGAGAGGGAGCCTTGGGGGTTTGTTCTGTGGTATTTCTTTGTGAGATGTTTTGAAGAAATTTTGAGTTTTTTGTTTTATTTTTTTTAAGAGGTTTTGGACTGAAGAATGGGGAGCTGCCAGCAAGTGGAAAATTGTTCTTTGTGTTCCCAGGTACTGTGTACAGTAGTCTGATGTACTTCCTATTTATATGTACAYTGTTTCTTAAAATATCTTTACTCCCTGTATTACATCCCTCTGGGGTGAAATGTGTATATTATGGTGCAGCAAGATGTCACTTTTTGTGTTCACTGTAATCCATGTTAAAGTTCAATRAGGCTCCATGTGTGTGCTTCCCTCCCTGTTGTAGGCATGCAGTCATGGAAAAAGAGTGCAGAAATGAGTGTATTGATTTATGCCTGTCACTGCCTGACAGGAGCAGATGGGGGTCTGGGAGTTTCAGTTTAGCTGATGGACTGCTCTAAACCTGACCTGGTTCTGGTGCTGTTACATGTGAGATATCTTTGATGCAGCTCAGTCACTTTTGAAGTATTGTGGAAGGTGAAGYGGAGCCAGCTTTGTAGGCAATAACAACAGAATGAGATTATTTAGGCTAAAATGAGTCAATATTTGGAAAATTCCACTGTTAATAATCAGACCTTGCCTGAGGGGAGCTGATTGATGCTGCCTGTACCAGATGGTTTGCAGCATGAGGCTGAGCCTGAGTGCTCCTGTGGACACCCCTGATGGGGAAGCAGCTTGGGGGAAAACATGAGGGTGCAGCCAGAAGATCCACGTGGGCACCAAGTCACCTCACTGGGAACAGCACAGTCAGGGCTTCAGTTAAGGATGGAGGAAGCCAAAGCACTTTTGGGAAAGATACAAAATCACACAGATTTGAGCTCTTGTCTATGGTCCCCCTCAATGGTGGCCTTGTCCCCAGCTGGTGCCAAGCATGGGGGTGCCTCACCTRCTTTTCCAGGGCTGTGAGCTCCTGCTGGCACCACAAACACGAGGCCTTGGCTGTGTTACGCTGACATCTGTCCTATAAAACTGGCAGCAATAATGAATGATAGCCCATATTTCTGTAATGTCTTCTTCCTCAGGACACCTAACAACACGCCATTGATAATGCTCTTTAAGGGCTGGATTTTGGCCAGGTCCTTGAAGAAGCAATAGCTTGGCCACGGTCCCACAAAAGAGAACACCACAAAAGGGATGCTTCTGATCAGGGACAAGGGACTTGCTTTCCCTTCTCCCAGCTGACTTCCTCCCYTAAACAAAAAACCTTTCCTCACAGCTTAGCATGCCTGACTAGAGGGTATTGATGGTTCTAATTGCCTGACCTGAGTACCTGGTTTTTCTTGGCCTGGTGCTCAAGCTCTGCACAAGTGCAGGCAATCTAATGGGCAATTTTGGGTGGGAGCAGCTGTCTGTAGTGTCAGACTGCACATCTAATGACATGCCACTCAGCTGCCCTGGGTTAGGCTACAGCAATAACTCATTAAATGTAATTCTGAGGGAGCCAATTTTGGGAGTGTTGGAGTGATCACAAACAACTGAGGCATAAACGAGACTTCTTCCCATCCTTGGTCTGTAGCACAGCTCAGGATTTCTCTGGTCATTTGTGGACAGAATTTATTGATGATTATTGTATTCCTTGGCATGAACTGAAATTTCAGCCTCATGGCCATTAACCATGGTGAGAACTAGTGAACCATTTGTCTCACATGATGGGTTTGCCTGTGGAAGCTGCAGATGCTTTGACTGACTTACGAGTGTGGCTGGGCGCTCGTGTCAGGCGCAAAMTAAAAACCACAAAATTGCCCAGTCAGGAATGGATGTCTGTGTGTGTGACATGATGGTCCCTCCTGCAGTTACTGGGCTGTGTCTTCCTGGTGCCCTGATGAAATGCTTCTGGATTATAAAGAGGAGATGGATTAAACTCATCCGGTGCTTTACAGCGAATCCTGCTAGAGCCTTTCTGCTCAAACTTTTTGTCTTGCTTTCCCTGACTACTGTGACACCAGCAATTTGCTGGTCTTTGAGTCACCAGCATAAAAGGAAATGCTGTGATTTGTACCCCAGGAGCAAGGATGGAAGCCTTCAAGCACCTTGTGTGCATGCAAAGGAGACTGATGCATCCGGCRCTGTGACTGCTCTGAAGAACTCTTCAGATCCTGGAGCGTGAGCCTGAGTGCAGTTTGAACAAGCTGTGTGCTTATGCAATTAAAACCAAGCTGTGCTGCTTCTTGAGCACTTACAGCACTCCATAGGGGCACAGAGATCTCAGGCACTGCTGTGTGGGCATCTCTTTAAACCCAAATGGAGGGAAATTGGCCCATGCTGCAGGAAGGAGGCTGCGGGTTTCTGTCTCTGTAACCACGAGCTCAGGTTGAGAGCAGTGATTGCACTTTTCAGCAGCACCTGTGCTCTTGTTTTGCTCGTGATGTTGCTTATTTTTAATGGATCAGGAGAGTCTGCAAATCAATTTCAAAAATACCAGCAGTACAGTTTGAGCCCATGASATCAGGAGTGGATGTGTACTTTCAAGAAGGCACTGAAGAAAAAAACACTTTAAAAGCAGTATTAATTCTATAATTGCTGTAGAGGATAGACACAGCAGGGCACTGTTTTTTACAGAGTGAAACAGAATAATGAGGAATCGAAAGTTTATATCCTGTTCAATATTTTTCATTAACTTCTATTTGGAGGCAAACAAGTGCCTTCCTTCCCTTCTTCTGCCTCCTGTAGGAAAGGCAGAGCTGCAACTGGGAACAGAGCTGTCTTGTGGCTTTAAGACTCTGTGAGAATGGAAAGCCTTGATGAATGCTCCTATGGAGATATAAAATGATTAATCTACAGGCACCTGAGAACACTTATGATTTAGGTTTTGGTCTTGTATCTATTATTTCACTTATGGGGCTGTTAATAATCTTGTAATGCACATCAGGCTGTATCTTCATGATTAAAACATGATTAAAAAGGGTCTGTTTTATCTGTAACTGGTGAGAAATGCAATTATTTTAAGTAGTTCAATGCCTGTACCAGTCAGATGTGGTATTAAATGGCTTCAATTATTTGGCTGGAGGGATTTTTGAGGTGCTGGAAGCACCCCATCAGAAGCGTAGATAAGAATGCGATGCCAGCTCTGGAGCCGGTGTGCGGGCAATGCAGGAGGGCAGGAGGCCATGGGATGGAGAGCAGAGAGATGGCAACAGAGTGAGAATAAGGCAGTTTGCAGTGCCAGATGTAGAGCCYTAGCTTGAGGACAGCTGGGCAGGTAGAATAAGGCCTGGGTGGGAAATCTAATGAGGATGGCAGAGCTGGGGGACACAGAAAGATGGACACGTGCTGAGTGGGAAGTGAGAGGGCTGGAGATGAGGTGAGGGGGGGGGAAAGCTCTTTTCCTTCCTCACTAAGACCTTGTGCTGACAGGAAATCCCAGGAGTGACTTTTGCCTCCTGAAGCTGACCTGCTGGTCCCTGGAGGGGAGCCTGCAGTGCTGGGACYCATCAGGTGATGTGGCAGTGCTTCCCCTGCCTCTGAAAGGTCCAGTGCTCCTCAAAACCTCACAGCTCCTTACTCAGAGATAATTAACTGTGTCGTTAGCAGGGATCAGACTTTGGTTTTAAGCAGAATAAACCCAACTGTAAGCATGTGGGTRGGACATGGATGGGCTTAAAGCATTTCTGAGGTTTTTCACTTGTGCTTCCCTCATATGGGATGCATTTCATCTCCTCACCAGCCTTTGCACATCAACAACAGAGTTAAGAATTAAAGCAGAATAAAAAATAGACAGTTTTTCCACTTTGTTGTATTTCTAGTGTGGAGGGCTACTCTTCAGCTCAAACCCAGTACAGAAGCTAATTGCTGAGAAACCTTTGAAAGCTCCAATTAAAGGCAATTTAAAATCTCCATTGATATTAGGTAGAAAATAACTGCTGCTGGACACATACCAGTTAGCAAGACCAGCTYACCAACTGAGCTGTTCTAGGGATGGGCAAGGCTCTGCTGAGCAAGTTGTAATTAAACTGACAGGTATTCTAGAGAAATTTGGCCTCTTGTCCCTTGTGCACATCCCAACAGTGCAGCTGGGAGATGATGGCTGGGCAGTAAGGGGCAGGTATGTGCCTGTGCTGTGCTGAGTGAAGCCARCTTGATCTGGATGCAGCCCAGCAAGTGATCCCAGTGTGCCTGAAGCACAAGGGTTGCCAGCATCTCTGGGGCTGCCTCAGAAGGGCACATCTTCAGTTCTGCACTGGGCAACTTTTACATAAACAACATTTAAGTAATTTTTTGCTTATTTCTGGTGAAACAYTAAATGAAGCTACACTGCCTCATACTTTTTGTTAACAACCAAATATTGCACCTGACCATGCTTGCCTGGACACGCAGAAGTGAGTCCCTGCTCACACAGGAGCCAGAGGCAGCTTTGCCACCGAGTTCAACCAGCATAAAGCTGTTCCTGTAAAAGTGCATTTGTACAGCTGCACTGCCATACCTCTGCTCTAAACCTCTAGTTAAATGCATGTTAAAGTCTAGGATCAATCTGCCAGGCAGTAAGTTAATGGCCCATGCTGTAGCTGCTGCTGTGATGCCTCTTTCCCATTAAGAGAGAGGCAGTGTGGCTCTGAGTGGCTCGTGTGTCTGGAATGATGGTGCTTGTGGCTCACACCTGCGTGGGGAGGATGCTTGTTGCATTCCAACTAGATTACATGAGCCAAAAGGATTGTTCAGCCCAGCAGGCCCTGCAGAGCTCCAAAGGGACACTCCTGTGGGAGTGGGAGCTCCTGGCATGTCCCCCCAAGCATTATTTCAGGAAGCTCATGCAGTTCCCTTCACTGACTCAGTTTTGCTGCCCTTGACCTGCAGGGTGCTGCAAGCATCAGYACTTCTGTGTTTGCAGCCTCTGAACAGGCATGCAAAAACCCAGGAGGCTTCCTTGCTATCCCTGCCCTCTGTKGGCACAACATCCTGCATCTGGCTCAGGGCACACTGACCTACCAGCTGATCCTGGAGGGTAAAGGGGAGGGATGCTGGTCTGTTCTGGATGCAATGGATGCTCCAGTCTGCTGGGTTGCCTCTGGCATTTTGGATAGTAGCCTGGAAGGCACTGGGCCTGGAAGGTTCAGTGCTTGGTGTTGGGRTCTCCCAGCAGTCTGCACCTGGCATGCAAACCAGCACAGAGAAGGGGTGACTTCTCCAGCTCCTTTAAAAGCAGAAGTAGAAAGGGAAATAAGAAACAATTACCAGCTTTGAAGGTGGGAAGGGTGCTGAGGCCTTTTGCTTTCCTTTGCCATGGCTGTGCTCCTTGTCTCTCCTGGGCCCCATGCCGTAAATCCCACGCTCCCATCTGAGGAGCRCTGGCTGCAGAGCCTGTGGGTGCAGTCTAGGTCATCCAGAGAAGGTGGTCAGGAATGATCCTGCACCTCCCTGCTGTGCCAGGATGCAGCTTTGCCTTCCAGGGCATGGGAGGTGCTGGGCTGGTGCTGAGTCCTGCTCCTAAACCTGGCTGGCTCAGCCCACTGCAGCCCTGGGGCTCCTGGGGTGATAGCTGAGGTTGGGCAGTGCTGGGACACCATGCTGGGGACACAGGGGGCATGCCTTGAGGCATCTCTCTACCCACTTTTTTGGGCAGTGAGGACCCAGTGACTGAGGCTGGTGCAGGGCATCTCTGTGAGGCAAAGCCCCCCTGCCCTGCTGGAGAATAAGAGGATTTCTTGTGGGGCAGTGAAGGCCTCCTAGGGAAAGGCAGGATTTCCTCAGTGGGACGGAGTAGATTATGACAGAGAGCTAATCTGTATGGCTGTTTCATAAGTTTCCCCAGTGCCTGGACTCCGTGCTCAGCAACAGACACTCTGTGTGCTGAGAATAACTGATTGCCCAGAAACACCATGGAAGAATGTGTGGAGGGCTGGAGCAAGCCCTACCTCTCAGTCTCTTTGTATTTTAGTGTTATCTAACAAAATCTCTCCTCATTCCCACACCAGGTTAGTAGGAGGGACCAAATGTGCTGCCAGGCCCCACTGCCTGGTGGAAATGACCCTTCAGCTGGCAGTTTACATTCCTCGTGAATCCCCACYTCTTTCCTTGACCTTATTCACCACAAACAGGCAAATGTTTGTGGTGACAAACCCAACTCCAAAGCCACTGTTCAGACCCCTGTCCATCTCCTACTCATTTACTGCAGTCAGAATTCACAAGCAAAGTCAGAATGCAGGTTCTGCTCCAGCCCAGGGGTCACACCACGAGGGGCTTTGCTACTGCTGGTCCCTGTGCTCAGACCAACTGCACYGTGCAGCACAAATCACAAGCAAGCAACATCCAAGGCTTTCCAGATTATGTKATTACAAAGTGCAAGAGAAGATCTAAGTTCCCATCTGGACATTTGCTCTACCCAGCTTCAAGTTTTTATCCAAATCATTGAAATGCTCACTGCCTTAGTTCTTCTGTTTGTAAATCCCTAACCTGCCTGTTTGCCATTCTTGGATTAAAGTCACTGTGTATAGCACAGCTCCTGTTCCAGCAGCTCCTGCTGTTTGTACACATTTGGACAAAAGAACTCTGAATGCATTCTGAGGAATATGGATACTCCCAATCAGCCCAGGGCTGGAGTGCTGGCACTGCTGGGGTGTAGCACCATGCTTGGAAGCTGGGGAGAGTGTGGAAGTTTGTGCTCTGTCAAGTTYGTGTGCAGTTACAGCTTCCTCAGTATTTGTCTGTTCTAAATGCAAACATATATATGACTTCAAGTCCATCCTAAAAAAAGGAAGATCATACCCCCCCAATGAGTGTGTTAAAGCTGGCAGCCTGTTTTGATTTGTTACTCCTACACCTTTAGCTTGCCTGGCACGGCTGGGGAGTGCTGCCAGTGAATGCTGTGTGAACTCCTGTGTGTGAAGTTGGAGGGGATGGACAGTGAGCTCCCCCCTGGCTGCGAGCCACAGCCTGGAATTTCCTGGCAGTTTTTCTTTGTGGTTCTGAGAGCAGCTTGCTGTCAGGGAGTGCTTYTTGTGTCCCTTCCCTACCCCATATGCTGTGTTTAGTCTCTATTGCAGCATTCTGGAGTATTTTGCTTTCCAAATGAGGTCCACAGGGTACACTAATAAGTTGAAACATCACAATATGCATCAGTTAGACATCACTGTAAGCCTCTAGCTCCAGCCCACAAATGCYACCAACAGCGAATTCATTCCTCAGATGAGCAAGTGTAATTTATAACTCAGAGCAGCACTTGAAACTGTTTGACTAATAAAATGCCCTTCACTCGACTCCTGGGTTAAAGCCTGGCTGGTGCCAGCCCCTTGTCAGATGCAATCACTCTAGGAAATCCTTTTCCAGTGTGCACCTAGCAGTCAAACCTGAATGTGCTCTGATACATGCTTTACTCTCCACTCCCCAGCACTGCCCGAAGTTCTTCCACCGACCCCATCCCAAATTGCTTGGCCCATCCAGCAGCTTCCCCCAATAAGGATCAGGTTTACCTGAGCAGCAGTGGAGCAGCAGTGCCTAAAATGGAGATTTCAATGGGATGCGACAGGGAGATTTTCCCTCTCATCTATGAACTTCTGTAGCTGCCACCTTTGGGAAAACAGCTTAGCTACCAGCAGAAGGCTTCCAAATATCTCGTCTCTCAATGTGTCCAAGTATTTCTTGCTGCTTTCACAGTTCCCAGGAAGTTTTAATTACTTTTGGTTTTTAAATAGAGGCAAAGCACCAGAATTCAGCAACCACACAGAAACAAGCTGTCAGTAGGAAGTGGGTGTGAAGACCCTCTGAATAAAGTCAACCCAAAAAAAGCTGAGCTTTCTCTCTCCAAACTTTATCTCACGAAGCTCCTTGTTCTCCCCACATTTATAAAAACTCTTCTTGAAATCCACTCTGCCTGCACATCCTTGGCTGCTGTGACTCCTCGGGGGCATGATGGCCATTTCCACGAGGGCAGGACGCTCCGTGTGGAGTCGGTGCCTTCTCTGTCATTTGGCAAAGCTCACCCCTCTCATTTTTCCTTGGAAGGAAGCTGCAGGAGTCAGGCAGAGGAAGGAGATCGGGGCTGGGGCAGTGCCAGAGTTGTGCTGAGCCCTGGCTGGCCGTGCACCCTCTGCCTCCGGAGCGTCAGGGCTGTGCAGGAGCGGGCGCGCGGCTCCTTCTCCAGTGCTCGCTCATCCCTGCGTGCCCTTGCCTGTGCTGGTGGGAAATCAGGGGCTTCCCAGCCCTTCCCTCAGTCACCTCCATCGGACCACTTTGTCCTTGGGTGGTGTTTGCTTTCCTGAGCCCAGAGCGTGCTGGAGAGGMGCTCCCGCTCGTCCCCGGCTGCTCACTGATTTCCCATGCTGCGCTCTTGCTGTTTGCTTCTGTGGCAAAAGGAAAAGCAGCTCTTGCTGGTCAGGTCCACAGTTAGTTGTGAGAGGATCTTTTTTCCCCCTGTTTAAAATGTAAGGTCTCGCAAATTAAGAAGCTACAGTCTGTCTAGGTCTTATATCAGTCAGTCTCTGATTCATCAGAGAATCTCCTTGGTAACTAGCAGTTCCTCTCTGATGATTTGCTACTAAAAAGCTCTCCCAATTTAAAGATAAAACACGGTGAAAGCAGGAAGAGGAGCTACACTATACAGATACCTTATACAGAAACATATGCCTTGTGTGCACGCAGCTATACTGGATATTTTCTGATGYGTGTGGGCAGCAGCCTCTCTGTGAGACAGCATGGTATTACCCTACGGATGGCAAATGTGCCCCAATCGCCTCGTCTCTGCTAGAAATCCTTTTTGCTGCTCCAGGGTCAGTAACCCCATCTGCAGGGTAAATAATCCCCCAGGAGAAGATGAGGCTGGCATTTAACGAGAGGCTCAGCAGTTCATGCTTTAATAAGCCAGATTTCTGCCTTGTGTGGGACTGATTGCCAAGCACAAGGATTCAGAGACGGGGTGACTTTCTGCAGGAGGTGTGCCTGGTGTGTTTGATGCTGCCTGCTTGCCCTCTGGCTCTGGCATTGAGCCCCTGCTGCCTGACCCCCTCCTCACACACAGCAAAGTGCTGCCTGTGCTCTGGTGCTTGTTCAAGCCGCAGGGAAGGTGCTCACTGAGGATTTTTTTTTTCTAGGAATCAGCATTGCTGGAAAAGTTGGTCCAAGGTGAGGCTAAGCATACTCTGTGTTTGAAACAGTGAGTAACTGTGCTCGGAGTGTAAGCGAAGGATGCCAGAGGCAAATAAAGCTCTGTGGTGAGATTTGCCTGGGGTTCCTCAGGGATGAGGGAATGATTTTGGGCTGGAGGTGACTGCTCATGTTGTGCCTGTCTGGTGCACCTGCAGCCAGRAAGCCCCAGCTCCCTGAGCATGCTGAGTGTGTGCCAGCAGGACTGTCCTGCTCTGCGCGGGGCTCTCTGTGCTACTGAGCCCACCCGTGTAGTGAGGGGGACATCAAATTCTAAATGAGTGCAACCAAGCTGCTTCCAGCTCTTTTTCCCAGATAAATCAGGAATTCATATCACTCCTGGGCTTCTCTTGCTACGCCCTTYCAGCAGCCCTTGGCAGAAGTGAGCAGAGGATGAAGAGCAAGGCAGGTTCACACTGGCAACCCAGATCCTCCTCTGTATTTCCTCACTTGCCTTATGTTCCATGCACTAATTCCTCTGAATCATCACAACAAACAGCAACAAAGCCTCAAATCCATGACATGTTTTTCCATTCCTGCAGGAGGGCTTTGAGCTCATTGGGAAAGCTTGCCCAGCCCTGGGCAGCACCAGCAGCTGGAGTGTGGCTCTTCCAGGCATTTCTGGCAGGAAGGAGACCATACTCCATGGATGTCACCAATCTGGGACCAAATCTGTGCTCCCTTTMGGTGGTGTGGCACCTCTAATATCTGAGCAGGAGAGTTCCACCATCTGGAGTGCTCTGCCTGGGGAGGCTGATCCAGCCCTGCTTAGATTGAGGCCTGTGGTTTCAGGGTCTTTAATTTTAGCAGGAAAATGCTTGAGTGTAAATGTTTKTTCAGCCCATACCAGCAAAGCCAAAAGTGCTCAGACCTACATTTATCRAGGAATGTGAGTGACAATAAGCTGGTTCTGATAAATGAGAGCTGATATATTCAAACTGATTTTTGATGCAATCGAACATGTCAGGAACACGACCTCATTCTGGTTAAGGGATGTGTTTTTAGATAATCAAAGTTCTGATTAGCAAGGCCTGACTTCCACCTCAGTCAGGAAGAAAAGGGGAGATTGATGCTCATCCTTCCCCTTCCTGCTCTCCTGCTGCCACTGTGGGTGCTGAACCTTGGCATGGGCAGGTGACACCTTGCTGTGTGGGGTCAGGTGCTGCTGCTTCTGGCTTGAAGGGAAATTATCAGGGGAAGCCTCTCCTCCACCTCTCTCCTGCCTTTACATTTCCTTCCTGAAGCTTGGAAGCCTTGGCTGCTATCAGATCTGTGAGCCTGTGCCTGTTGGAGGGAGGGAAGCAGATGGARCCCCTGATGGGAGGGATGTCTGCAGGCATGTCCTGGCTGGCTTCATCCCCAGGATCCCCTCATGGAGAGAAGGATGGAGAGGTCAGCTCCAGCAGCACTGCCACTCAGTGCCACTCTGCCACCTGAAGCCACCAGACTGGGAAAAGCAGGACCACTTTGGTTTTACCCAGGGGTAGCAGGAGCTCATGGCCCCTGAGGGAGCCTCAGAGCAGAGTCTGGGTGCCATGCCCACCCTCCCAGCTCTTCTGGAGCAGGACATGCTCCCTCAAAGCCTGTCCTGAAGCAGATCTGACTGTTTACCTTTGCTGAACCTCTGGAGTGGCCAGATCACAATTTTTATGTGATACATTTTAACCACAGTGTTGTGACATGGGGAGAAGTGGAAAAGCATCAAAACCTGCTGGTTCCTCACCCCCACCTGGTGCCTGCATCCTTCCCTTGGCTTCCCTCAGACAGCATCTCCTCAGCTGGGCTATTGTCCACCCTGCCTGGGTTTGGTTACAAATTGATATTTACAGATATAAAAACAGAGTCCATGTGCAGTGTTCTGCTCTTCCTATCTCCTTTGCAACGTGTCTCTATTTTGGGAAGTGGAACAAAGGTGTCTGCAGCTATTTATAGCAGGGGAAGGTGCACAAAGCCTTCAGCCTGGCTGGGCACTGACCCTGGCTGTGGGGTCCCTGCCATCAGAGATAATGGTGGTTTTCTTCTGCTTTTCTCTGTCTCTTCTATTTCAATTGTTGGCCTAATGCTGAATAAGATATGAACTTAAAGGACTGTTAATGGCAGTTTGAAAAAATAAAGAAAACGTGCAAAGCCTTGGCAAGTTTTTTATGAATTGAATCTCTTGAGATGAAAGCTTCATTACTGTGAAACAATGAACCTGCTACACTTTTAGTAGTACAAATGAGTTTCATTTGTATTAGGAAGATACAAGCTTATTATTTTTAGTTTGTTCCTGTAGTACCAGGAATGTTTAATGTGATAATCAATGTAATTGAGGAACTGAAAGTAGAGAAAATTGCAGCACCCTCAGAAGTGGTAATGACTGCAACTGCAGCATGGCCAAAAGGTCTGGGGCACGGGTACAGGAGTGCTTAAAACAGCCTCCTGTCCAGGTGTGGATGATCCATGATCCCTGGCTGTGCTGGGGTCTGTGGGATGCTCCCAGTCCCGAGCACCCAGCAGGAAGCTCAGAGCTGTGGGATGCACTTGGGATGGCTCTTCTGGAAGCACAAAGGGAAAAGGAGTTTTTGCTTTTGTCCCCAAACCCGAGGACTTGGGAAGTTTCCCCTCCTGGGATCTGGTGGGTAAGGATATTTGGGAGCAAGCCTGACTACAGAATTTGGACTAAAGTCTGGGCAGGTCTTTACTGAGGATTTGCAAAGCTGGATAGATCACAATTTGGCCACTTGGGCTTGTTTTTCTTTCCTTTTTTTCTCCTCTGAAATAACAAAAGGCACACATTTGACACCAAAAATCTACTGTCAAATTCCCACTCTTCCTAAGTACAAGGTTGATAAGACTTTCAATTGAACGCTTCAGAGGSCTTAACACAGAGAAAACACAGCATCTCCTCCCCAGGCCACTGCTCACAAACTGTGATGATATTTTGTGAAACTTTCACTCCAGAAACCCAGCAGCAGGCACACACCACACAACTCCAGCCTGTATTCTATGAAAAACATAGCATAAGCAGCAAACTCCTGGGAGGACCCACCAGCAGCAGGTTGGTCACCTACAGCCCAGCACCATGGAGATCCTGCTCCAGCTTTGGGCAGCTGCTGATTCCATGTACCAAATCCAGCCCTTCCTGCACCTTCAGGCAATTTCCCTCCTCACTGCAYTCCCTCCCTGATGCAGCTGGGGTTTTTTGTGATTTACTGTGTATGTTAGTCCACAGAAGAGGTGGAGGGGAGGAAGGCAGATCCTTGTGCCTGCCCTGGCTGTGTGGGGCARCTGGGCTCTATTGAGGGCTGCTGGGCATCAGCCTGGGTGGTGATGGGTGAGGAGAAATCCATACAATCCAGGGCAGACCAAATACATTTTGAATGCAGCCTGTGAAGCTGCTAAATTCAGAGCAAGTCTGAAAGAAACAACAGCTTGCAGAGGTGCAGCCAGCTTTGTTTTCAGCCTTCTCCATTTTAATTTGTTTCACTTTGAGGAGGGAAATTTTCTATGCTAGAAAAGTTGCCTTGTTCTGGTGGTCTCTAATAAATYACAGCTGTAGACACCTAAAAGTGTTGTTGGAGCCCTTTTGCCATGCCAGGAGAGGCTCCCAGCTGGCAGCATTGGAGCTGGTGCCCAGCCTTGCCCCACAGTGCCAGTCTTGAACAGACAACCACAGAGAAACAAGGTTTGCCCATTGAATGAACTCACTTTAGTGCTTGCCATGAGTTAGATTTAAGCCCATTGCAATCAGACTGTGTTTTGGGGAAATGACTGAAGGCAGAGCTGAAAGTGGTGAAGCATGGGCTGTGGTGTTCATGCTCATAATGCAATTGCTTACATTACACAGCAATTATCAGAGTTTTAAATTCCAATAGCATTTAGAAAGGCRTATATGCTCGGGGGTTTTCCATTTGCAGTGATGTTTCTTTTATTGTACCTACTTGCCTAGTAACTTCAGTGTTTTAAACACATCAAAGTGCTTTAGAAATCTATTTGTGATCTTYGTTGAAAAACAAAGGCAATCCTGCCAGGTCCACACAGAACACTTGCTCTGTCACAAGTGGCTCCTAAAGCCCACTTTAGGTTTTGTGAGGTTTAATGAGGTAAAACCCCCTGTACAGTGTTTCCTGCTCCCTTTGGTAAATTTTGGCAGCACATCCTTCAGCTGGGGCAGCATGCTTCAGTGCTCTCTCTATCACTGCAGTGCCATCAGCTTTTCTCTATCTGTCCAACTCCTCCAGGAGCAGCAGTCACTCTTGCAGTAAATTTTCACCTGGAATAGCACATTATTCTTGTGGCCTGCTCCTGGTGCTCTGCAGACAGGCTGAGGGGGTGGGAAGGGCAAACCTTCCCCAGCAGCTGCTGAAGATGAAGTTTCTGGCTGATAACTTGAGGTGGTGCCATGTTGGCTATCAGGGCTCTGGACAGCCCAGGAGGGCCAGAACTGAACTGGGACGCACTGGAGGAGGTGAATCAGACAGCCCTTATCACTTGGCAAGGGACTCTCTGCAGAGAGGAGGATGTTTGAACCTGACAATTCTACACCTCCCRGCAGTGCTGCAGTTCCCTCAAACAGCATCAACAGACTAATTGTTTATCACCATTTATCAGGTGCATGTGAAGTTGTAATTTCCATAGTGACCACAACCATCACCTTCCCATGCAGGCATTGGAATGTCAGGATACTTGGGAGTAGCCCATGTACCTGTGTCCTTGTGTGAAGCACATCCTCTTCTGGCAGCCAGCCTTTTGTTTCTGGGCTTCCACTGCTTGGCATGTAAGCATTTGTAAAGCCTTGATTACTCATCAATACCCCTGCACTAAACACATGCTTCTCTAATGTCTTTAAGGTTATGTGGGATTCTATTTGCAATCCCTTTCATAAAAAAAAATATTACACAAACCACTTGCTGCTAAATCTGGCTGTCAGCAAGCAAATGCCAGAAACCAAAATGACTATTATTATTACTGCTATTTGCACTATTCCAAAACCCATTAATTTGCTTGTTGCAGTGTTAGGTAATGAACACTTCTGCAGCAAGGTCACACCTCCATTTTACATCAAATAACTATCTTTACTCATGTTTGATATATGAAGCCTATTTCTTGCTTAGGGCATAATGTTTTATTAACATTATTTTCCTTTGTTCTTTCTTACAGATTGTCTATTATGACTCTAAAGATTGCCTGCATGACATCTCTTTTTAAATTCAATGCATAATTACACAAAACAGAAATTCATTTGATGCTACATTAATAAATCTCTCATAATTTTCTTTGAACAGGGGGACACGCTGCTGTTATTTACCAGAAAACATGGATTTAGTTAAGCTTCATGGAATTTTGCTGTCACTGACACACATATTTGATATGGGCACAGCAATGAAGGAAATAATGTGAAGGCAAACTAGCCAAAAAGATTGATGGAAATAGTAAAACTAGTAGAGGTATGAAAGCAAGAAGTACTGAAATAAGTATCTGRCATGGGAACTTGCAGGGAGGGTTCRCTGCAGCTGCAGCTGTGCCTGGCTGAGTGTCAGCCTGGGTTAATGTGCAGGGTGACAGATGTCYTGGGGACAGGCAAATGCTGAGGAGCAGAGCTGGTGTCCCTGGGCAGGTCTGCTGGTGGAGCCGAGCTGCTCTCAGGTGTCCTTGGAGCATCAGTGACTTTCTGTGGCTTTGGCACTCCTCTTTGAGGATGATGGTGCAATCCTTCACCTTCACAAGGAAAGTGCCCTCTCTCCTCCTGGCAGCACAGTTTTGATCTACTGACCCTATCCTGCTTGATCTGCTTCACCCACTTCAGCTGATTTTAGSTCACCTCTGACTCTTTGAGCCCAATTTCCCCTGATTGGCTGTAACCACCACTGCTGGGCTTCTCAGCGCTGCCAGCCACCGTGCCCAGGTGCTTCTGGTTACCCCAGCTCCTCCTCCAGCARGGCTGCTCCTAAATATGTCCCAGGTGACCTTGAGCTGTAATTTCACTGTCCCCCTGCCGTGGCTGAAGGAGTCTTAAGGGTCTTCACAACCATTATAGAATCCACTGTGCAAGGACAGAAAAGAAAAGAGGACCTCTTGCCCTGAACTCGGAATTTGCTGGAGGTAAGAGCTGCTGGTACTGTTTTGTAGATAGAAAACCTGCTGGTTGGCAGATATTAAGTGTTTGGCTCAAGGTCACAGTGAGTATCTTTGAAGTCACTTGATAAATGCTTTGTTCTCAGCAAATGATGTGCCTTGGGCTGTGATCTTATCCTGTAACAAAAGCTGAGATAGTTCCTCCTCGTTTATTCTAGTCTGGTGGTCAAAGTTGCTCACAGTTAATAACAAGGGGAAGGCCATTAATTGTGCCTTCTGATATATGTTTTTAATTTCTTTATTCATAATGAGCTCATTGCTGCAGCAGCAGGAGTGAAATATGTGATACTACTGGAATTTCTTTGCAATTCAGCATTAATTAATGTCCACTTCTCGCACAGCGTTAATAATAACGTGCCTAATGTCTCAGAGGCTGCTGTGGAAAATTCTTCTCTAGCTGGCAAGAGCTGAGATTTGCATTTTAGCCTTTTGTTTAAAAATGCCTCTGAAGGACTTTGAAGTATTAGAGTGGAGCTGGATGTAGCACCCCTGTCCAACCCAGCACGGTGTAATCAGAATTCTGGTCTGTCTGCTCCCCTTGTCTCTTCACATTTACCAGCTGGAGCAGGGAAGGACGCCTCATTTCCACAGAGGCCATGATGAACTTTTTGTTAGGAGAGCACGTCTGTCAGCCCTTATTCCTGCTGTTCCAGCAGAGTTTTGGTTAAATGCACTGTGGCCCTTGCTGCCTCTGACATGGTTTTTGTCCCCTTGTGTGGGATGGGCTCCTGGATGTGTGTGGTGATTTTCCTCACCTGTCTGTTGTAATAACAACATACTGCAGGTTTTGCTGGTCTTTGTCCCTCTGGAGGATTAGACATSTCACTTAGCAAGACTGGCCATCCAGGGATAAAAATATGCCACTAAAATTAAGTTGCTGTTTGCCTATACTGTGAGATTTGTGTTAATACCATCACAAGGTTAAACCCATTTCTTCACAGGTTAAAGAGGATGGATTTACTGGCCTGAAATGTTGATTTTTCAGCATACCTTGCTGTTGTTTCATGCATATTCATCTCCTCAGCCCTGTCCAGGGAAAAGGAGGAGCTGGATGTTGACCTATGGCCTTTGGTAGAGACGGGAGAGCAGTCAGACTGATGGTTCATGGCTTACCAACAGAGTGTATCCCTCTACATTTAATGATATCCCTAGTTTAGCAGCAGGACTGGGCAGATTTTAGGCCTTCAGCACCACCATGAATGCCTCTGCTGTGAGGATAAAAAGAATAACTTGCTGTCAGAAGCCAAAGGCTGTTGCATTTCCTATTCCTGACCCTTTAAAGTGTGATGTGACCTTTAGCATATACAGAGAGCTGAGAAATTCATAAATGCACACAGGTTTAAACAAGAGGTGCTGCTTCCTTTTCTGAGAGCCCTGCCAGGCTGTTGTGGGAGTGGGATGATGGTGCATGGCAAACCTGGGAGTTTCTGTGTGACCTTGCTGCTAAAAGCTTCATCTTGTGGCCCCAGGGAATAACACTGAAACTGCACGTGGACTCCAAATTTTTGCCGATTTTAGGCTGCTGAATGAGCAGGTGTGGAAACTGCTGCTTCACTCTGCATGCTTGGAATGGCATCCCCAACAGCTCCTGCCATGGCCCAGGTTGGAAACACCCTGGTCTGAGGGCAGCCTGGGGATGGAGCAGCCTGTGGTGTGGAGGGTGTCATTAGAGATGTGKCACCTTGCTTTGAGCACCCTGTGTGTCTGGGCTGGAGAAGCAGCTTTGCTGACTGGGACAGATGCAGCTGGGAGGTCCTGCACCCCAGTAAGGGTCAGGTTTTTGCTGCTTCTTTTCCAGCCCTGCTTTGCTGCAGGCTGGACCTCACCCAGTGCTTGTGCAGAGCMGGAATCACAAAGCCAAGTCCTGGATAGGCTGTGGAATGGGAATGGGGAGGCATTCTGAGGTCTCCATGCACAGGGGATGTACCAGGGACTGTTCAGCTGCTTTGCCCCACCAGAGCAGCTGGGGAAAACTGCTCCTTTTGTGCCTCTGCACTGTCACATTGGAAAGAGAACGGGAGGTGACAATTATTGCAGTTCCCCACCCTTGCTCACCAAGTCTTGGCAGGGACGTGGCCCTCGTTGTTACAGCCAAACCTGACATCTGACCCTCTGGCTTTGGTGGGAAAGCTCAGAGGGAGGGATGCAGGATCCTGCTCCATCCTGCTCACTGAGCTGTCATCAGGAAAGTTCCTTCCTTTTGGTTTTGTGTCTAATTTGGAATATGTGCAGATCTTGGTCAGGAAAAGTGAAGAGCACTAATTACTGCATTCTGAGATAATGGCCTCAGTGTCCCCATGTTGCATCTGACTTTAGGATTAAGTGAGGGGCTAAATACAAATTCAGGTGGTATCACAGGCTCTTCAGYAATTTACCATTTCACTCACAAATGTGCTTTGCAGAAAAATAACTACTCTAAACCTTTCTCTTTGCTACACCCACTGATGAATATAGCTCTGAATCAGTGTAATGCTGTCTTTCCAAAGCTCCCATTCACATCTGTCTGTGCTGAATTCATAGGCAGAAGTTTTCACAAAGGGATGAATTGCTAAAAYTCCTAATGAATGTGGTTATCAGAGAGGCTGCTCTAATAAAAATAATATACATCAGCAGAGCTGGCAGGTTTTTACTGGGGCAGTTCTTCATTGAGTCCAGAGTAGATGCTGCSTGATGGATCTTAGTGCTGTAACTCTTGCTCCTAATGGTGTGAGCAGCCATTCAGCTCACAAACAGCAGAGCCTCTCAATGGCTGGTGGTTTTTTGGCATCATGCTCAAATGTTCTCCAGCCTTTCTGGCCTTTTCCAGTCTCTGACTAATTCACCAACTCTTAATAATGCATGTGTTCCTCCTGCAATGTGTCTTTTAACCTCTGATGTTCAGTGTTTTATGATGTGTGCTGCCTGCTCTCAGTGGAGGGCATGAGCCCTGCTGCAGACACCTGGCTCCATCTCCAGAGATCCAGGTAACACTTGGTYCTCAGAACACCTGTGGGGTTTGTTTTATAGCTTTCCCTTTCAAAACTTTTTGAACTGGATTCCTCTCTGGCTTTCACAGACAGTTATAACTCTAGGCTGAACTGGAGACCAAGAGAGAACCCAAATTCTGTGGGGCTTTTGTGCAAGTACAACCAGCTCATTCATTATAGAGGGTGCTGCTGCTTGTGGAGCCACCCCCAACCAGTTGGGTATTTCTTGAGCATCRTATTTTGTCTCAGGGAGACACCCACAGCCTGAGGCTGTGAGTCCACAGCTTCAGTGTTTGCTGGCTATCATGATGACAATGACCTTGTTTCCCTGGCTGGGTTGAAGCTGTGGCTGTGTCATGCAGGGTGCACACCCTGCAAACAGGGACAAGCAGGAATTTGGGAACAGMCTGTGCCTGGGACTGGTGCTTGTGCTGTGCAGGACCACTGGGTCTTAGTCCCATTGTGCCAGCTTCACTCTGGAAATTGTGGAAGCTAAATTTTATATTTCTTCTTTTAAAGTATCTAATGCTGATCTTATGTGTCAACAAACCCAAGTGTTTGCAGCAGAGACAGTCTCTTACTGAATTGTTTTGCATCAGTGGAGATCTCAGCAAAAACAAAAAAAAAAAAWAAYTGCTAGAGAGTTTAGTGAGACCTGTACCAGCTTTGTCTAATACTAACCTTGGATGATGTGAACTGGCTGCTATTGCTAGCAGAGCAAATAAAGTTGCAGCAGCTTATACAGCTGAATACCTGGTCATTACGTCTCACGTTGTGGAAGCACRGGTTAAAATGGTTATTCATCTTTGATCCCTCAGCAATGTGAGAGTGTAGTAATCTCTAAGATTAGGGTAATAGCTCAAATTTTATATACAGCCTGCTAAAATGTTTACAAAATGCTTTAGTTCAAAGAGGAGAGTGCTGCACGTGCAGCGTGGAGTGGATCTGCCCCCTCCCTGCCTCTGCTGGGCTTTTAAACCTCTCTSTGTGTGTGTGTGGTGCCCTGAAAGCCTGACTTGGCAGTGCTGTGGGTGCTCCGAGCTGGAGGCTGGCACTGCTGGCCCCAGCACCTGGGATTTCCAGATACAAAGTGTAGCTGAGGAGGGGGTACCACATATTTATGAAATTACCCATTCTTTGGGAGCAGACATGGAGCCAGGCTGCATTTGAGAGACGATGTAAAACCAAGTTGGAGGAATATACTGGCATGCAGGRCTGGAGGCAGTGGCTTGGCTGTGTCTCATGTTTCCAGGTGACTTTAATTACACTCCCATGCAGGGGAGGGTGTAAAACATGATGGCACAAATAAACAAAGCCATCCAGCTAGCAGGAGGCACAGTTGAAGGTTCTTAGTTTCTAATCCAACATGCTCCAGCCCATGTTTCTAAGTTCCCTGCTTATTAATACAAGTCTTAAAAAAAGCAATTAATGAGAAGGATTTCAAATACCAGAGCAGAAAGTTGCTGAGACCAGGAGCCAGCTAAGTTTTGGCTGTCTTGGGCTGAGCCTGGGATTGCTCACCAGGCTTCAGTGGAGTGATGGTGGGTTTGCCCTGGGAGAAAAACAGTTTGTCTGACCATCAAGAGAAAACATAATTCAGACTGCAAAGCAGAACACAATGAATTTTTGTAACTTGCTTGCTGAAATATTTTTCTTTGAAAGTCTGCTCTGGTGTTGTGAAGGAGATAGCAAAAGAATGGATTTGGTAAAGGCGGGGGTGCCTCAGTGATGAATGGAAAATTTTCTTCCCTCTCAGCTTGCAGTAGTAATTCTATGTATCTGTTCATAGGTTTCTCAGAAAGCTCTTTTCATCCTTCCAGCAATATTTGATGCCCTGTGTATCCTGCAGACTGCAGAAAATGTTTACTCTGWCTTGTTTGCCCTTCTCCCAACAATGCACACACACAAAGGACAGTTTTGAAGTGTTTGTTCCTTTTGATTGACAATAAAAATCTTTTGCTATGAATTCTGGCAAAAAGTTCATGGTCCCCAGAATGCTTTACAGTTAATTCTTGTTTCATTTGCATGACTAAACAGTGGTTCTGCATCMCTTCATTACAAAAAATTTGCAGAGCCTCTTTGTTGGAGAAAAATCCAGCAGTAAATCCTGCTTCCATGYATGGTTAAATTGCTTTAAGCTAAAAATCATAATAGGAACAATTATTTTTCATAGAATAATAGTATTTTTGGGGTTGGAAGGAACCTTAAAGATCATCTTGTTCCAACCCCTGCCATGGGAAGGGACACYTTCCWCTAGCCCAGGTTGCTCAAAGCTRCATCCAACCTGGCCTTGGACACTTCCAGGGATGGGGCATCCACAGCCTCTCTGGRCACCTGTGCCAGGGCCTCACCTTCCTCAGGGTCAAGAATTTCTTCCCAATATCCATTCTAAACCTGTTCTGTTTCATTTTAGCACCATTGCTCCSTGTTCCATGTCTCCATTCCCTTTCCAGGAGTCCCTGTGCAGTCCTTGCAGGCCCCTTTAGGCCCTGGCAGGAGCTCTGAGGTGTCCCCAGAGCCTCCTCTTCTCCAGGCTCAGCACCCCCAGCTGTGTCCATGGCAGAGGTGCTCTGGACATCCCTCTGGGCTCGCTCCAGCAGGTCCTTGTCACGCTGAGGAGGCCAGGGCTGGTGCAGCACCAGGTGGGGTGTCAGGAGAGCAGAGCACAGGGGACAATCACTGCCAGGTCGTGCGGAGCTCCTYGTGAATCAACACTCCCAAGCCCTTCTCCTCAGGGCTGCAGATGCTTTTTATCCCTTCAAATGCAGGAGACAGTGAGGCTTCCAGGCCCAGAAGAATCTGGGTGTGGATGGTGGAAACAATGAGAGATGTCTTTGTGTGAGAAACAATCCAAGTTTCTCTCAGCACAGTGATGTGAAACGCTGGTGATTCACTGCTGGAGCTTCCTGCCACATCCAAAGTATTGCCATGAATTATTTAGCAAGCCTAATTGAATGTAATTTTGCTGTTGGAGATAAGTAGCCACTAAGCTTAAAAATCAATTTGCCTACGTCACAGAACTGGTATCCCTCAGAAGTGGCTTGGTGCCAGTGCTGCCTCCTTCATGCTGCAGTTTTAGGCCCYTCTTTGGTGTCAGCTTGGCCTGGGATGTCCAACAGCCCACGGCTCTCTGGGATTTTACACGCAGCAGGATGTAAATCTCCCTGAATTTTCAGAGTGGCACACATCTCAGACATTCCCTTGTCCTTGCTGGMGGGTTTATGATGCCTTGGGGCAGTGTGGCACACACCCCCAGCTCTCTGAGGGGTGCACAAGGGCCGGGCTTTGCCCAGAGCAGCTGGCAGGACTCGCAGTGGATGTGCCATGGAACTGGTGAGTGSCTGAAAGCAAGCCAGGAGCTGACACAGCTGAAAGAGTCTCTGCAATGGGAGYTGGAAGCACTGCAAAGGGGTTGGGTAGGCCAAGAAACCTAGATTTGGTCTATTGAGGTCAACATCATCTACTGGGGATTAGGTAGGATCAAGTAATTAATGAAAGGGATAATTCCTACCAGTTTTCTAATCCCTGCAGATAGTGTAGATGACACACTTCTGCTTCTGACCCTTCTAGATATGTTTTCATTGTAAAGACGTGCAGAGAGGGAAAGAATGGGCAACAGGCTGMAGAAGCTGCCACTAATTCTCTCCAATTCTCTCCAAGTGGAGTTTTTTGCTTCAGTGTTGCTCAGACTTTTCACAACAATGTCCTAAGTCAGAGTGATGTTTTTGGTTGCAGAATTTTTTGGTTCAGAATTTCCAAAACTGTTTCTTTCTCTGATTTAAAGCTCACAAGATGCTGTTTCAATAATTTGMATTAAACTTCTTGGACTCTGTTCTGAAATAGTTTTCTAATTTTAAAATRTCCCTTAGTTTTTAAAAAAACAAACCTGTATTTTAAAATATTGAAAGCAGACTTGAAATGAAATGTGGATTTTATTAATTACATGGAAARCATCCTTTTTGGATCAACTGCAACTAAATTTTTCCTCTCTGACCTATGTTGTTCATCAGACTGGAAACTCCACTATMTGTCCATTTCCACAAGGGATGTAGGATGCTCAGCAAATGCTGATCTCCAGAAATGGRTGCTGCTTCTGCCAGTGCCCAGCCTGGACCCAGAGCTGGAGAGGGCCCAGCTGGGCTGCCCACAGGAGGGGTTTGCTCTGGGGAATCCCTGCTGGGAGGTGCAGCAGAGGTGGGGTGCTCCAGGGCACGGCTGCATTGCCTCCCCTGCCAAGGGAGCAGAGCCCGAGCGCTCTGGTGCTGCAGTCTCAGGGTGGCTGTCTGAGGTTGTTTCCCCCCTTGTTCTCGCTTTTACTGCTGAAACACGATCCTGGAAATGACTCCCCTGAAGGGTTGGGAGCYGTTTAGAGAGAGATTTCTGGTTGGTGCCTGTCACTGTCCTGGTGCCCTCCAGGATGGAGGGGGAGCAGGGAGGGCTGTTCTGGGTTTTTCTGGAGCAGGTGCCCAAGCAGCCAGAGTCTRGCAGCAAGTAAAAAGAAGAAGAATTGGAGAAGGTGGGAGAGGAAATGATAATGGCTTCAATTCTGTATCCATAGATCCATGGTTGATTAGGATTGTCCCGAAGAGCTAATGTGGGGTTGAAGCTCCAGGAAATCAATCCACAGGCATTTGYGCATTGATCTGTTTGGAAACATTAACCTGAGGAATTTCTCCATCTACACTTGTTTTTGTTTGGGTGCATGTTCACAGGGATTGATTTTCCTAAGATCTGAGCATTGAATCTGATGTTTTTCTGGATGCACTGCTTCAACCTCACCTTTTGTAAGGAGGCAACAACTGGGTTTTCACTTAATGTGGCTTTGTTTTTGAGATTCACCGACAGAAAGCTGTAGGTTTGTGACTGCATTTTCCTCAGCAGCCCTTGAAAGGGCAGAGGGCTGTTTTATCTGTAAGCCTGAACTGTGTTTTTACTCAAATGCTGTGGGAAGRGGGGGCCAAACCCAGCTGTGAGACAGGGTCATGTGGCAGGGCATAAGGGTGGGTTCCTACCCAACAAAACACAGTGACCTCTTGGCAGGTAAAGGAGACTAAAGTGTCATCTTTTCTTAGGAAAACTACTGTGTCTAGGTATATAAATTGTGCATGTAAAGGTATCTGTGTTCGTGGATTTTCTTATCAAACTGCTTTGTTGTCCTCTGGCCGTAGAGGAATGAGAATGAAGCCTTAGGAAAGGTGAAAGCCAGGTGCCCCAGAGCTCTGCAATTCTGGTGAAAACATTTTTTGGGGAGAGGAGGAGGACCCAAACTGCACTACAGCAGAGGCTCCCCATTACACCTGCAGGGTTGGTGCTGCTTGAATTCCAGCTCATGTCACATGGGCACAGGCACACCTGCCCTTAGCTGTGGCTGCCTGCCACTGCCAAGCCCCTTTAATGAAAGCAGTGGATGTCTAYACCCAAATTGCTCAAACAGGCAATGCTATGGGCTTGTTTCCTCTGTCCTCACCCTCCCCATGGGATCTGTGCACTGTTTGCCACTTGGCCCCGCGTGGACTGCCCTGAATCACAGGGAGGCTGCTCCAGAGCCAGCTGTAAGTGGAGCCACTGCAAAGTCACAGAAAGAAAAGTGGCTTTGTCCCCCTGCAGGCTTGGAACCTSTTTACCTTGAACCTGTGCAGAGCTTGACTTGCAGGGGTCAAGTCAGAGTGAGATAAAGCACAATTCATTACAGTGTTATTTTGTATGCAGGGACTGAGCTCGATTGTTCTGTGTTACCAAAAGCTGATAACAAATAGATATGAAACACCTTTGAAATGTTAACTTATCCTAAAAAGCCTATTTCTTCAACACTTCTAAGAAGCATAAAGCTTCATCCTAGACAATCTGCTCCCTTCTCTCTATTTTAATAAGCAAGAAGCATAGCATCTGTCTGAAAAGAACCCAACAAATACTTTCACACTCACACAGCTCAGCAGAGATGTGGCAAAACTTGAAGAAATCCCAGTTTCAAAGTACAGGGATGAACAGACAGAAGAGAAAGCTGGGAACAGAGAGGTTTCMGGCAGGATTGTGCTTCCTCCCAGCTGTGCTGTCCCATCTTTYCTCTGTGGGCTGGAAGGGGCTGCCTAGGCTGTGTCCTTCCAGGGCATGTTTTACTTCTGACCTGCATGCAGAAGCAGCCAGAAGCTCAGGTTTCTGCCATAGCAGGCTCTGTTTAGCACAATATGCACTTTCTCTCCCCAGCTGCATTTTCCCCGGGCTCCCTCTGAAGTCAGGTTTGCTGCTGAACTCCTTGTGTGGGTACACTGTGACCCATTTCAGTTCAAATGAACTAGGTTAGCTAAAGCAGTGGAAAATGTAGGTTTTTGCTATTTTGCCTGGCTTTGAGTGAGATCCATTGGCTGTGGCAGAGCAGTCCCTTGGCTGATGTAAGTCAGTGCACCTCCTTTGACTTTGATGGAGCCTCATCTCTTTGTTCCAGCTGCTGATCTCCCCTGGCATCTGGTACAATCTATCCTGYGTGGTGTTTGTTTTAATAGCCTGATAAAACTATTATTCTCAAGGGGAGCTAGAGGCTGCTGGCTGTGTGTTTAGACAAATCTGCACCCATGCAGATTCCATAAGTGTTTGCTTCAAAGATGTAAACACCACGTTACCCAATTAAAGGAGTGTCCTTAATAATTTATCAGGCAATTAAAACGTTCATTGCCCTTTATCCCAGAGTGCTCCACCAGTGATATATAATCTGAACCTAAGTTAAAATGCCATAAGAAATGAACAGTGATGCAATGTATCAAACATAATGGGAACATTAAGGCAATGGAGGGTGGTTTGTCAAGAGTGGAAGGTATAATGCAGTTAGTGGAGCTAACTTAATTTCTGGAAATACCACTGCTCCTGAGGAGTGGGGCATGGCAGGGGGATGTCTGGCAAAAAAAATTTCAGTAATATGTTCCAGGGAAAACTTACCCATTACAAAGTTAGAGATAGAAAAGGTCTGTGTCCCCAGTTATTATTAATAATCCTCTTGAGGATGCCATGAGAAAAAGAAATGAGCAACTAAAAGAGAGKGATTATAGCAGGAGAGGTGTTTCAGCTTAGCTCTGGCTGCTTGTTATAGTACAGTATTGCTTCCTACTTGTGCAATGGAAAATGCAGAAGCAAAGGTGGGATAAAAAAAGGAAAATGCTTTTGTTGCTAATTCTGGTCTGGATGTTTTGAAAAAAATGACCCCAGAGGCTGGGAGTCCAATTCACACTGAGCTAGAATCAGATTWGGACAGTTCGTTTCCCCTTTGAAAATCTCAGTCATTATTGTAAAAATCCCAGAGCCTTGGTGGTGCCCAATCCCCTGCCTGTGCTGCTCCCTCTGCTCCTGGGAGTGTTTTGTGGTGTGAAGGTGCAGCCAAAGGTGTGTGGGTCCTGCAAACACACAGCTGGTACGTGCTGCCCTGGGGATGAAGGAAGGATGGCAGTTTCATCTTTCCTGTTTTCAATAGTATCTTAAGGTAGGAGGATGCTTTAGGGCCAATATTACTGTTTCKGAAGAATTCCTCTTGAGCCCTTAAACTGTGGATATGAAAAAGGATGGGATGGAAGTGAATGGCAACAYAAAAATGATGGTCCTGCAGTTCCCCTTTCCATGCTCTGAGGCTCAAACATGTCAAGTGATTTTCTTCAATCGGGGACACCAAAATATGATTTATTCTGTGGGCAGAGTTTTGAGGCTTCACAAATGCCCACAGCTGCTTTGAGTTAAAGTGGCACCCTTTGAAAACAGGCCCCCATAACAGGGCTGCCTCTGATCTGTCCCTGGGCACACACATCCTCTGCCATCTCAGGGAAGAAATGTCCTGCCCAAGACTCTGTTCCATGCTTTCTGGTTTATTTGCCAGCCTGTACAGACCTGCATGATGCCTGTGGGAGCTGTGGTTATTGGTGCTGGGGTCCTAGCACAGCATCTTGCATCAAGTGGAACTATGCAGCCAAAGGGCAGGTGTGGAGCCCCCTGCACACAGCAAGGGCCTGGGATGGGCTTTATTCCTGCTWCAGTTACTGACTTCTGCCTAATCCTGAGCACTTTGTGCTGTTATTATTTCCCTTTGCCTRTCTGGTCCCTTGTGGATGCTTTGGAGAGGGAGCAGCTGCTTGCTGCAGGACTGAAGGTGCTTAGTGCTGTCACTCTACAGCAACTCCTAACAATAGCAGGGAGGGCTGTTGGATCCTGAGCTTTATATTGAGCCATTTGGAGTGGATTTTATGGACTRGAACAGTGTAATGGAATGCAGGGCTCATCCTTTCCCCACCACTTGCAGCATGCATTGAATCCATTTATTTATACTGCCACACTTTCTCCTTCCTGTGATGCAGAGGAGAGTCAGCCCCCTGTTACAAACTCCCCAAAGATTTCTGGGGCAAGGATCTGCTCTTTACTATGCCTAGGAAACTTTTACAGGGTTTTGRACAACTCTGCTTCCAGCAGCACGAGCAGCTCTGCCATCCCAGCCTGCAGAGCAGCATCCCTGCACTCCCTGCYTCCTGGAGTCATAGCCTGGGGACATGGACACTTCCTGGCAACCCCTGTCCTAGTTTRAAGAACAACCACATCTGTCAGGATAAAATATTTTGCTTTGTCACATCTCTTCAGACTAATTTTTTTCACTGAATAAAACTTAAGGGCAAAAGAATACAATTATACAGAAGCACAAGCCACAAAAACACAACAGCAAAATGAKCTTTTATAGTGATACTTTACTCAAACAGCTTTTTATTAGTTTAACTCTGCCAGCTTTTAGTTCTTTGTGGTAAGTTAAAGCAGGCATCTGCCTCTCTTAGCCTCAGAAAGGCACACAGAAAAATTGATATCCCCATTTCTGTCATCCTGCATGTCCTTGTGCTTTCACTCTTGCCTTTTGTGCTTGGTTCCCTTCTTTTTGCAAAGGAGCATTTGGATGCTGTTCAGCCCAATGGGGGACTACAGCTGTTGTTTCTCTCCTCTTCATTCTGGTCACTTGGCTGACTCTTCCAGCACCTGAACTTTCCCATTCCTGGGCTCTCTGTGCTTTTCCTTGCACACTTCTGGAGGCAGAACAGCAAGACCTTCGTATTGTTATGAGATYTTAAAAAACCAACCCAGTCTTTTTAGGACACTCATAACTATTTCCTCTTGGCTTTAGATGCTTAAATGAAAAGTGGCTTGTGTGGTTTGCTGATGCTCCACCTCACTGTAGAGTTATAGGGGCTGCTGAAGGTCCCTCTGCAGTCAGATGCTGCCAATGCTTCCTTTGTACAAGTGCTAGTCCTTGGCATAAAACTTAGAACACCTGAAACAAAGCCAGAGATCTAATATCCCATCCTCAGAAAATCAGGAAAATGTCAGCTCTAAATTTGCTGTGAAAACATTTGATTTGTGATGAATTTCTAGAGGAAAATAAAAATAAAAACTGCTGCCTTGCAGAAACCACAAGAATTTCAGTAGATTACAAGGGAACTGTTCTTTTTGATGACTGCCTGAATCCTCCTAATGTCATATAATTTATGTTAATTAAATGCTGATGGAATCTGAATAAGCATATTGATGGAAGATGTATTTGAGATACTGTTATTAATTCATCATTCAGTAGCTAGTGTGTGAAATAATGCATTCCAAGGCTCTGATTTAGGACATTTCATTTTCAGTATTACCAAGATGTCTGTTTCCAACAGAAATAACCCTTTAATCTACTGAAAGAACCCAACCAAAGCACAGCACAACAACAATTAAACAACAACAAAAACTCACCMAAAACCTTATTGGAGGCAGCTGGATTAAACAACTCTGAAGCAGTAATTATTAATGCCTTTCAGAGCTATAGCATGTACTGACCCCAATTCTCCAGGCAATGGACATAAAACAGGTATTTAAAAATAGTTATAGCGTTCAAGTATGAGCAAGGAGCCCCTCTGAACCCAGCAGCATGTGCTTTATTGCACCCCAAGTTGATGTTCYGGCAAGTGAAAGGACATGGCAGCCTTTCTGGAACTGAGCTTTGCACCCAAATCCTCACTTTGGTGTAGTGAGATGTGGCCAGGACTCAKCATCCTCCATCCAGGTGAGTGAGCTGGGGCTGCCTGGAAGCTCCACCTGATGGCAAGGTGTTCCCCACCATGCCATGACTTTCCTGGTGCTGGAGATGGTCTCATAGGTCATCTCTAAATGTTCAGTAAGCCTCCTATAAATTAATTTTGGGAGTTAGCAGTGCCTGGGGACATCACTGCCCCCATTACTCTGAGCTTTGCTGGAGGAAGGGAGGCAGTGTCACCTCCAGCAGTCACTTTCCTGTGCTGAAGGTGGATCTGTCACCTGTGCCACCAGCTGTGCTTAGTGACCCTGGGGGGAAGGAGTGACCCCTGCACACTGAGGCTCCTTCAGCTCAGGGACAGGGGAGCTCTAACCCCGAATCCAGGCAGAGGCTGGGAYGTACAATCCCCACCAGCCCCATTCTCTGAATGAACTTGGCTGGTTTTGTGGGATCAGGGGGAATCTGGGTCCTGGTTTTTCTGCAGAGGTTTTCAGGTGTTCAGCCAAAGCTCTGTCCCCTGTATGAAAGAGTCATTGCCTGGGTGGAGGGGGAGCACTGATGTTGGCAAGAGCTCTGTTAATTCCTGAGGCTGTTCAYACTTTCCCCACGGCTGCATTGAGCCCTGGGGAGGAGTTCAGGAACAATGGAGAAACGTAATGATGAGCTTCACTGAGAGAATTACAAATGTAATAGGGAATGGAATGAGGTAAACAATGAAAACCAAGGTGAAATTTCCCGACTAACTGAAGCTGAACTAACTGTGGGGCCTGCTGAAGGAAGCTGTCTCAGCTCCTAGCTCTGCAGGCTTTGCCACTTTCTTCACCAACACCATCCCATGGGGCAGGCTGAGCTCTCTTTAGACTGTGGGGTTGTTTTTCAGGTGGATCACKGAGTGTAAATCAGTGGGGGATTTCTGCTCACACCCAAGATGAAGTGCAGTGGCTGCCTTGCCCAGCTGCTGTTCAATTGGGAGTGTAATGTGCAAAGGGGCAATGCTGCAGGTTGGATATATGGGCACACATGACAAATATGCTCTTGCTCTGCACTGGGGAAATACTGGGTTCACAAKGCTCACAAATAACTGAAAGTATTTCATATCAGGTTTTAAATTCCAGCCACCTTTCTGCTGCACCATCAAGAGAGAAATAAAAATCTGGGAAGAGATTTCTTTGAGCATCTGCACAGACAGGACAGAGGTGCTCCAGATTGCAAACAGCCACTTTTCCCTTCTGCTCCCCAGGACTCAGCAATGCCAGGCTCATTCCACGTTTTCCTCATAACCATTCAGAGCAGTGAATTATTTAAATGTTATGCTTGTGGCTTCTGAAATGGTAGCTGGAAACCTTTCTTTGGGCCATTTTGAAAAAGGTGCTTTTAGACTGCTGTGTTTTCTAAGGAGATCCTGCTATTTAAATGGGTGTGAAGGGGGTTTGAAAACAGCCAGTGTGTTTGTGTACAGCAGGGACAGTGGCTGCTCACTTGAATTCCCAATTCAGACTGTGCTTGGGGTGGCTCTGAGTRCCCCAAAGATCAAAAATCCCTGTGTATATAACCTGCTGCTGGGCTGCTTTCTGCTGATGTTGGTGTCTGGCCCAGCAGTTATAATTCATGCACTGGTCTGTGTAGGAGACACAAAGCTGGAAATGCTCAGGAATTGCTCTTTGCCCCCACCWAGCCATTTGAATTCCTGGAGGATTGGCTGAAAAAGGCCCTCACAGGAGACATGGCCAGGAGCTGCCTGCATCCCACACTGGTTGCACTCATGGATTCAGGCACCTCTGAAACCTGGAAACCYGTGCTTTGCTTCCTGGCTATCATTCTTTCATTTTTAGATGGGTTTGAGTGTAAGGCTTGTGACTATTTCTTGCTAGGGCTGGTATTTGCCTGTGGTTTTGGTTTCTCCTSATGGCAGGGCACAGTGCACCACCAGGAGCTGTGAGCTCTGCAGAGCAGAGCACAAGGACCTGCAAGCTCCTGCCTCCACATCCTCTCTGTTTTTACATTGCTGTGGGTTTATGTACATCTACTTGCCTGGGGACTTGTCATCTTATTTGTAATCTATTGTTTTAATTATTTTCTGTGAAGGTGCCCAAAGACCTTGGGGTATTGAGACACAAATACATTATTTATTCATTAATTATTCATTACTGCTAACTACTCCCTACAATGTCTGCAGTAACAAGCCTGGGTGAACCCTCACCCCTGGATAAGGGGGKTTATAGCTGCTTTATTTGCCAATTATTCCTTGGTCAGGAGTAACATTGTTAAAAAATTGGAGGGAGAAATATTTACACTTGGCCAATGAAACATTTCCTTATGTGAATCTCTAAGACTTGACCTGAAAATCATCAGATGGAATGTAGGCTTCCTAATACACTTCTGGGTTTAGAACCTATTGTTAATTTGTCCCAGAACAGTTTGGAGGGGGATTTACCAGGTGGGTAAAAGTGATTTAATTTCCTTGGTTATCACTGGTTTTCCCACTTTAGAAATGTCTCCTCCTGCAGCTTCACCTGCATCTGAAACCACCCCAGCTACCTCTGCAATTCAGAGCACAGGTAGTTGTCTGCAGTGCATTTTGTTTGGAAGGCAGAAATAAGCACAGAAATGTTAAAAATAGAAATAACCCTGAGCTGAAGTGATTTCCCCTTCCTGGCTGGCTGCCTYGCACGCCAGGCTTCAGTCATAGATCATCTGAGATTGCTGGGGCTGGAGCTGCCCACTGCTGATCTCTGCACTGCTTTCCTCGGAGAGATACCTGCTCCCAGCTTGCCATGGCCTCCACTCATTCCTTGTCCCCCAGTGATCTGTTTTCCATGATTTTCCTGCTCTGATTGCAGCCAGAGAGGGCATGCAGCAAACCTCCAGGTGCAGGGGGTGTTGTTGGACAGGAGTCAGGGCTCCAGCCTGCCTTCCTCCCCCCCGTGCTGCAGTCACTGCAGCCCCTGGCACCGTGGGGTGCTGGTGCTCACTGGGGTCCCAGGAGGAGGGAAGAGAGGAAGGAGGGTCTGACTCCAAGTTTCAGAAGGCTTGATTTACTATTTTATGATATATATTATATAAAAACTACACTAAAAGCATAGAAGAAGGATTTCATTAGAAGGCTAGCAAGCAAGAAGAACGGAATGATGATAAAATCCTGTGACTGACCATGCAGTCTGAGCCAGCTGGGCTGTGACTGGCCATTAATTAGAAACAACCTCATGAGACCAATCCCAGATGCACCTGTTGCATTCCACAGCAGCAGAGAACCATTGGTTACATTTGTTCCTGAGGCCTCTCAGCTTCTCAGGAAGAAAAAATCCCAAGGAAAGGATTTTTCCTGAAACGTGTCTGTGACACCATGGGGTAGCAGAGGGGCTTGAGCTCCGATCTTGGGGTGGGATCCTCTCCCAGCCCAAGCACTGCTCATGTGGCTGTGGCTCAGCTGGGTGACACCTGCTGAGCTGYTTTGGAGATGCCTAAATGGGGCTCTGATGAGTGACAGCTCTAAACAGACCCCAGGGAAACTTTAACAGGATTTTGGCGTTTTGTTTGAAACAACTTTTAGCTGATCCACTTTTGGTTTTTAGCTCGAGGGGAAGGCAGTCATCTGAGAGCTGGGTGATCCTTGGGGGGTCCCTTCCAACTCAGGATACTCTGATTTTSTGAATTGTAAACCTCTCGATGAGTGAATTGACTGGTATCAGGTCAGAGAAGTTGAAATACCTCAGATGGATCGATCAGAGCAGATTTTCTGGGGATGGGAGTGCAGCCTGGAGAGGTGAGAGCTGGAGGAGAGCTGTGTGTGCTTTGTACTGACAGTGTTCTGCCCTCCTGAAAGACCATCTCCTCAGGGACTATTGCAGCAACCTGACTTTGTGTGAGCACTTCTGGAAATCAAGTTCACCCCCTCAGGAAAATCAATGCAGGCTGCCAGGCACTCTGTGACTAGCAGGTCTGTGGAATTATTTTGAAAGTCTTAAGATCATTTCTGGGAGCTCTAAAACTGTGTAAAAAAACCTCTTTGGCTTCACAGTCATATCAGAAATCCCCCTGGGACTCTGATCACTGTGACTGAGTGCTCAAGAAATTTTTGCATCTGCTTGATGATTGTGTTGCTATACACTAATGTTGTTGTTGATTTCCACAGTAATCAAGGGAAAAAAAAGTGGTATGGAAAGATATTCTAACAGTCCTGGAGAGGAGAGAGGAGGTTTGGGTGAAAAATCCTGATATTGGAAGGGTAAATCAAACATCCAGCATTGCTGTCAGCCTTTTAATGGAAGGCAGCTCAATCACTGGCAGGATCAATCCCTATAGACTGAGCCCATGGCTATTATCAACTTTTCCCATGTCCTTGCTGCTTGTAAATTTAACTCCACCTCTCAAAAATTTTAAATGACAGGCACAGCAGCACTGCAGAGAAAGGAAACAAAATGCTTCCCCAACACATTGCTCTCTGAAYACACCTCTGTATGAAACTTTGGTTTTGCCTGCTGCTTACACTTGAATTTGTACCCCTCTTAGTTCTGCTGTGGTTGAGAGCAGTCCCAGTGTGAYMCACTGGGRGTACTGGTCTGCCCYCCCAAAAGGGCAGAAAAYACAAAGTCACAAAATCCATTTTGARGTGTTCTTGGGAAAGCCAAGCCCATTGCACACAGTTCTGAGTGTCTCTAGCAGAATAGCATCTATTAAATGGTAATTATCTTAGGTGTGTAGCAGGGYAATTCTCCCTTTGCTGCTCTCTCCAGTGCTCCCACCCTCTTGGGGTTGTGTGGAACTTGAGTGCTCCCACTCTGCTGCTGATCTGCCTGGGGAGATCTGGAGRGCAAGGTGGGAAAGTGCCTCTCAGCCTCTTGCTTGCACTGCCCAAGGGCTTTGGAGCTGTGCTGCCCATCTGGCAGCTCCCTTTGAAGAACCACRAAAAGGAGCCTCAGTGGCCATTCCTGGGCTGTCAGGGCAGGGGCTGAGCGTGGCTGGCTCAGCTGCTGGGAGGAGACAGCCTGGAGCTGGGGTAAGAAATGACACAAAATCAGCTCCAAATTTGGCAGTGAGTATTTTTAGCTCTCACACACTCCCCAGCACTCAGGTGTTAATTTTACAGCCCTGCAGTGTTTGCCCGCCCTGCCTGCCTCACACAGCCCCGTGCCTGCTCTGAGCACAGGCACCAAGCCAGTCACTGGAGCCACTGGACACGGCAGCAACAGGAGCATCCTACGCCAGAGCCACCTCCTAGGCCGAGCACTGATCAAATGCTTGCTCAGTTTAACAGAAAAAMCCCAAAATGTCAACATGGGCTGGCAGCTGCGAGCCTTCCTGTGTGACCACAGTTGTGCAGAAAGKGACAAACTCCGAGGGTGTCTCAGCATTTATGGGAACAAATGCACACCCATTRTTTCTGGACATTATCATATAAATTATCACTTTCTCTCTACTCCCCAGTTGTGCTATAATCCTTCACAGYGCTGCTCCTTACTGTGCAAGGAGCAAAGAGGGAGCTGGTGCCTCACTGCTGCTCACAGAATGAAAGTGCAACACTGTTGTGACAGCATTTCTCGGGTGTCCCTGTGCCTGGAGCCATCCCCCCCACACCTGGGGATGAGCAGAGCTCATCTGACACTGCATCTGCCTCCTCTGCTCCTCATAAACACAGAACAACTCACACCATCGTCTGTGGAAACTGGGTCTCACAAGCCTTGCTGCCACATATATTTCAGTCTTTGCTTAAAGGAGAGAGAAGAAGTTTGGAGACTTCTCTCTCTAGAGACACAGAAAAGATCCTGCCTTTGATGCGTGGTTGCCATAGTAAAACCAARCTTGTTTTGTGCAAAGGGTGTGAAAAGGTAAAAGTTTGAACTTAGACCAAGTGGGTTCATTACAGGAARGAAAATAATAGAGGTAAGAGCTGCAGGGAAGGAAAATAATCCTTCAGATAGTCTCACTTGATCTGTGATGAAATAAGGAGYCATTGAAAAAGGTTTTAATGCGTTTCAATTATCTTTCAACAGAGCTTGCCAAAGTCTGAAACCACAAGGTTTCAGTAGGAATGGGATAATGATGGAGATGGGGCTCAGAAAACATAAATAGGGGAATCTGAATCTGATATGGGCAGTTYGCTTGAGGTTGTTTTTAAAAAGCAGAATTTCTCTCCAAATCCTTCCTGTCTTAGTCTGTCAAGAAGATATATCTGTGTGTACAGGATGTGCTCAACAGCAGCACGATATATCACTGATGAATAAAGGACTTTGTAGATGGATACCTGCAGATTTAACACATAAACAAACCCTCTTCCCACAGTCCCCTGCTACCTGTTGCAACCTAATGAGCAGAAATATGTCAGGGAATGCCAACAGCTTTTTTTTCCAGTGGGTTGTCTTCAAATGCATAATTGGTACCTAGTTTTGACACTACAGAAGCTTGCAAAAATTGCAACTGGTGACCAGAAAGCAGTGTTTGCCAAACAGGAAGAGATTTCTCCCTGGCTTTGTAGCCCCTGTTGATTTAGCTGGCCATGTAGGGTGGGTGAGGGCTGCAGCACCCTGTGGCTCCCCAAATGCCTACAGAAGCTCTCTGTGCTACTCTCTTGAYCATTCCTCGTGGCTAGTCTGATCCCAGCAGTATTTTTCAAGCCCTTGAGGAAGTTTGCAAAGTGCCACTGCCCCATGCCCAGGCAGGAGGGATGCTTGCCTCCCCCTGTGGGAGCACGGGGTGCAGGAATGGAGCTCTGAGGATGCTCCATGGAGAGGTCTGGGGAGCTTTCCATCAGAAAAGCAAAATCGGACCCATCCTCCGGTCTTTTTCCTGTATGAGGGCAATTTTTATCCAGTTTTTCTGTCACAGCACACAAAGGACCCATCCTCCCTTGGCACCACCTGTGCCAACCAGTCTCTGAAGGTCCTGTGCCACTCACAGTGGTGACAAGGCCACTTTATCCAGCAAGGGGCATTTACTCAGATTTTTCTTTTTCTTATTTCATGGCAAATACCTCCCCTAGACAAGCCATCAGTGATTAGAGCTGAGCTAGTGTTTGCACCATTCCCCCAGAAACTCCCTGTTTCCACAGCCCCTGGTTTTGCCTTGCAGAGCCTGGCTCAAAACCTCATTTTGCCTTGGAGGAGCTCAAAGGAGGCCAAGGTGAGATGCTGTGATTTGACCTGGCTCCAGCTGAAGTCAATGCAACTTTTCTTTCTATCATCCTATTCACGTAACCTGCATCAGGGTAGGGTTTTCCATGTGGGGATGATGTTTGCAACAGTGCTGTGCTGTGGTGAATAAACCTAAGCCCACTGTGACTATGGAAAATAAATTTATCACAGTGAGCTCACTATGCGGGGCTGAGGTTGCTGTGTTGTAAAAAGGCACCAAATACAAGGACCTGGGAGTAAGAATAATAACCAAGAAACTCTGCTTTGCTTGTATATTGAAGATTTCTCATCAACAGCAAAAGATATTTTAGATTATGGAAATTATTTATGAACAGTGTCTGGGGGATTCTAACTGGTACAAATGAAAGGAGCTTGTCCTCCCCTCCCCACAATTTGTCAGTCTCTAACTTCTCATCTCCTGGATGCACAACTGAAGACTGGGCTTTTATCTGAGGAAATGAATGTAGTAAAAAAATGTTTTTTAAGAAGTGATCTGATCCCTGAGACTGGGGAGAAAACATTACAGCTGCAGTATTTAATATAATTTAAAAGCTGATTACTCTGCATGTGGAATCAGTACTTTTCATAAGGCCTTCTACTACATCTGCTATGCACCCTAATTTGTATTAATGGCTCCTAAGGAGCCATCACAGTTTATCAAGAAAGTAATATGCATTTTAAAAGCATTCAAATAAAGATTTACATGATAAACCTTAATAACTCTGGAATGCATTATTAGCTAACATATACTCCCAGAAGCAGTCACTCACTTCAGGCAAATTAGATAATTCAAGAAGCCATGAAAACCTTCAGGTCAGAGCAAAGCTGTTCCTTGGTCACCCTCTAGGATTTATTCAATGCATTAAGGGGCACTTTCCATCTCAGCCTTTGTATGGTAAGTGGCTATTTTGTGCTTAGGAGAACTGCTATGATTTCCTCTGAAGAAAACAACCTGTTAAGCTTTAAAGCTCATTATTTATCACAAAATGGCCTTATATCTCTGGCAATATTTCCCTGCAATTGTCCTGTCAGCCAGATGCTAAGTAAGATATCAGTATAAACCACTTTCCCAATATCTGTGAAATATGGCTGGTAGATAACAATGTTACTGAGATGATGCTTTTAAATCATGAGAAAAGCCAGGCAGTAAATTGATGGCTTCCATAAAGCCAATGGAAAAATTAATGCTGTGGGGGAGAGGGGCTGAAAACTGCATTTACTCCAGCAAGATGAGAACAAAGCAGCAGTGCAAATGAAAATTCAATAACTTTTAATTGTGTTGAAGACTGGTACAAAACTTGCATGGAACAAGAAAAAAATACATCCTAGGGAATAGTTATGTGCTCCAAGTAAAAGGATTAACTGACCTTTCTCTGCTGTAGTCCAGATAATTTAACTTTAATGTACTTCTTAGTGACACTAGTCATGTCCTTAAAAATGAGCGATTTACACTTTTTCTTTTTTCCCCACTGAGTTCTGAACTGACATTTTCATGCCTCCAACTCCATTTTCTGGCTGTTCTGTATTTGCAATTATTCTTGTATGGGCAGCCTCAGCACTGGGGACTCGCTTTGTGCTCCTTGCTGTCAGCTTCATGGTGCTGGCTGGGCAGGAAAGGCTGCTGCCCAAAAAAAGGGAAATATTTGCCCAGACCCATCCTCTGTACCTATGTTCTATGTATTGACATGGTACTGCCTAAAAGTGGGCTTTAGGATTCTTTGGTCCTTAGACTTTTCTTACCCTGTGGGCTTGTGCTCTGTGCTTTACCACCTTCTCTGAAACTTTGGAGGAACTGCAAATATTTGTACATTCCACTGCTAGCTAGGATTAATGAGAGCAAAAGAACATGTCTGAAGTGCACTGCATTTTTTAGACATTTAGATGCTGGAGAATCTTAGCTGGAGCAAACCCTGATAGTGAACAGCTGGTGAGGCAAATTGTCCTGAAAGATTAAAGGCCTTAACTTACCCTGAGTGGCCCTATAAATGTCCACCCACCTTCTTGGGGCATGTGCTGCTAAAGATCAGGGGAAGGACACCAGGAGGGAAAAGGGGGTGGAAGGAGAGAGGGGTAATTCTACCCAAGGGATCTGCTTTTGCCCTTGTTTCTGGAAGTGAGAGCCAGGGTGAGTGAGAGCTGGGCAGTGCTTGGCTGGCTGGGGCAGTGACCAGGGCTGCCCTGGCAGCAGGGGCATGGATTGCACTACCCAGAGCCATCATCTGCTGGAGTGCAGAGCAATGGCTGTGACAAAACTGGGGTGTGACAAGTGGCCAGTGCAGGGCACCCCTGGCTGCCCAGCTGGGCTCCATCCCAGCCAGAGCCAGAGCAGGGCTGGTGGCAGGGCAGAGCTGGCTCAGAGTTGTGCTGCTCACACGTCTAACAGTGAAGGAGAAGCTGGAAAAGGCTTTTCTGGGGGTTTGCTTGGATGGTTTGTTGTTTTTAAAAAGGCTGTAGAGGAGAGTCAAATTACTGCCTGTGAGGGAGGCATTTGTGCCATCTTTGTTCTCTTGAACAAAAGAGCAGAACTTTTGGGGAGTTCTGTGCATCTTGTAGGGCAGAGATAAACTGAGCTTCTGCCTCTGGAGCCCCTCTGCCAAGGCTGCTTTCAGGCCAAGAGTGAGTTCACTGCAAGGAGAGTTTCACTAAGGGAAGGAAGCTGCCCTGGCCTGATCTGAACTTGTTACCTGTTTACAAAACAGCTGAATGTCCATGAGTGAAACTGTAAATCTGAAAAACTGCGCTGTCCCCAAATTAGCTGCAGCTGCCATTGGGGTGAATGACACACAGCTCTGTTTCAGGCTGGGGAGTGGAAGGGAAAAGGTTTGGGAAGTGCTGCACTCTCAGATCTGTGGAGCATGGCTGGGAACCATCCCTGTCTCCCCTTGGGCAGGATATCCCCAAACCACCACAGTTCTGCCTCAAACCTTGCCTCATTTTTACTTTTATTTTACATCTGTATGTCTTTAATGAGGCACCTAAGAGCACGTTCATGGCCTTGGCCATACCCTCTTCTTGTCCAGTGAATGTCCCTCACAGCCTGGGCTTGGGGGGCAGGAAAGCTCCTGGTGAGACCATGGGGGGCAGCAGAGGGGGGCAAAGGATCACCTGGGGTATTTGGAGGTGGCTGGAGAAGGAGTGGTAATGACCACGCATTAATAACGATAATCATCACTCAGAGGTGAGGGCAATAGGGTGGGTGGGTGACTCCCACCCTGGGGGGTTTTTCCTTAGCACAGGAAAGGGCAATGATGCCCCCACTGATATTTCTGTCCAGTCACTCGAGATGGAGAAACACAGAGTCTGGACTCCTGGTCCCCTTCCCTCCCCTTCCTGCCTCACTAATGGCAGCCTGCAATGGGCTTCCAGCTGGGTTAATTACCTCTAATTGCCTGCAGCCTTCTGCCAGCCCCACCTCTCCCCAGGAGGGGATGGTCCCAGTGGGAGCAGCTGTGGTGTGATGCTCCAGRAGCTGCTCCTGCTGCCTGTGGCCACCTGCACACCTCCCTGCTCAGCTCTGAATTGCTTTGGGCAGCCTTGCAAGTTCAGTTACTTGGGGGAAAACAAATGTTTTGGTTCCCACCGGTTTGATAAAAACTTTATAAAYGTGCATATAAAAATAGTGGGTTTTCCACACGGGTTTGTTGTCACAGGTCTCCTTCAGCTGCCTGATGCAGTTCATCTCCACTGCAGCATTATGTATTTTCTGGGAGCTGTAATAGGGAAAATGACCCTTGAAAAGAGAGTTCAAACATTCCTGTGAGGACACAACAAAGTTTTTCTTTTCTTCCTACCCCAAAGCTAGGTTTTGTTTTGTGTGCTTGGGAGAAAAAAAAAAAAAAAGCAGCTGATTAAGAGGTTTAGGTGCATTTGGTATCTGTTTACGCAAAATCCAGGGATTAGTTGTGATGAGATAAAAGCAAAGCTGGCTTTATTGTTTCTCTTCCACATTTAAGTGATCACAGAAAGAGCAGCCATAGCCCAACTGCTCAGACACACTATTTTCACATTTGGTTGTTGCTTGTATTAGTGTTAAGTCAGACTTTGAAAGGAATTTTCTGCAAATTTGTTTGTATGAAGTTGGGCATAAAGCAATTCAAAGCTTGGCATGGAAACAGCAAAGGGGAAGCAATTCAGAAATCCAGGGAAACGAGGCTGGCAGCAATTCAGTGTTATTTACCTTCCTCTATAATCTCACTTGTGAATACTGGGACCAGTCAAAAATCTGTGTGCTCCTCTCCATTCTCCTCCTTCATTAACCTGTGGTACTAATTAACCAACAGACCTSTGGGTTTCACGTGATCTCTAATGTCCATCAGAGAGGTAATTGTGCTAATTAAAGAGGGGACAGAATGGTTCAGCATGGGAGTGCAGTTCTGAGATGGAATGGACACATCTGTGAGCTGTGAGAGAGCTTTGGGTAATAATATTTAGCACTAACAAATTAAATTTTGGAACTCCATAGAAATTCATGCTTCAAGGCTTGAAGTTGATCTCTGTCAGGGTAAAACCACTGTTSGCATAGATTATCCTGTGTTTACCAATTAAGGAACTTCTTGTAGCTTCCTCAGAAGGCAGGATTGCATCTAGCAGAGCATTTGTTTTACTTGGGTGGCAGCTCTTACACCAGGTGCAYTGACCCAGGAGAATAAAGCAAAAATGGGCACAATTCTGTGAATATAGGAGACATCAGCTGGGTTTGTCATTGTGCTGGGGTTTGGGAGACTGACTGCTAACTTTGGTTTAGGTTTCCTCTGTATTTTAGTACAACACAGGCAATTTTTKGTGCCTTTTTTATCTGCTTTCAAAKAAGAAAATACAATCCCCCTTCTGACACCTTTCCAGCTGAAACACACACCCTTCACTGAGGAGGGGTCAGTTCATCCTGTGGGCTGGTGCAGTCAGCACCTGGCATTGTGGAACAYTGAATTTGAGTATTTTCAGTTTTAGCTGTGATGCTGCTGCCATTCTTGATGATAAGGATGACAGCTGTAGCTTTGCCTTTTCTGAAGTTTATTGGTTTCAGCATTTATTTTTATGTTTCATTTTCTTACAGTAAAAACTACTTTTCACATATAACAGCCTGTTAGTTTGATTTTTCAATTSTGAGGATAGATAGTAAATACAACCAAGAGTTAGCAGAAGGTGAAGTAATTTGACAATGTCTSCAGAATCTGAATGAAGAAATGAGGGTTAATTTATGATAAAATGCTTATTTTACAACACATATTCTGTCTTATTCACACAGATTTAGTGAAAGGGATACTAGAAGCACAAGACACATCTGAAATCTCAGGAGCTGGGGAAATGCTGTCATATAACTTGTAGCTGTTTTTTCATGTCTGGCAATAAAATAAGTTATAGATGAAAAAGAGGAGTTAGAGAGGAAAAGGAACTCCATTTGGATAAGCAACATTTCCTCATCATGYGCACATGAACGTCAGAAATATAATATATGAAAAAACACAGAAATAGGGGAAAAGTGCTATCCTGGGAAATGAGAGCCTGAGAATCTGAAAGGCAGTCACTGCTTCAGAGAGGGAAGGTTTGTTTCTGCAGTTACTATGAAATCTCATGAATGAAAATGTCATTCTGCTGTATTTGTGCTATTACACAGTGCAATTCACTGGCAGGTAACCAGCTCTTTGAAAGAAAAGCTGATGGTCCTGTTACTGTGATGCTGTAAACACACAACCCAGAAAAAATTGCCAGAGAGAAGGAGCTAGAAAATGGTCTGGTCTCTAATTAATTATCCCCCTGCCTTTCACTTTCCTGGCCCATCTTTGCTCTCCCTCTCTCCACCCCAGGGCATCACTTATCACCCATCCAGCCTCTGAGAGCTGCAAATCATCATTCAGTGCCCGTGTTAGGGCAATTCATTTGCACTGCTACTGTCCCTATCTTTCATGCCTCTCTGCTGCTCACWCCAAAGAGCTCAGAATTCTGCCTGCAGGAGCCTGAGGCAGGCAGAGAGGATTGTGTGTGTGAGATGTTGGGGTGCTGGGCTCTGTGCAGCCCCCCTGCTCACACACCACCCTGCTCGTGGCCCAGCACCTCCTTGGGCTGCATGTTGCACTCATGTGCAACCTCCTAAATGCATTTAATTGATCTTCATGGCTCCATGTTTGTCTCCCACCTGGCTCAACACGAGGCTTTAATTGGCCGCCGTGTCACGCACATTAAYAATGAATATGGCAATCAGCTAAAATTGTGCTGGCTGTTTGGGTAGCTCCTCTGGGCTTGGATCATGCATGCAGGCAGGCCAGGGCGGCTGCACAGCCTCTGCAGCGGAGCACGCTCAGCCTGGGGTGGCTCCTGTGCCCGCRGCAGGGACTGATGCCAGTGCTTCAGCCCAAAACCAGAGCCTGGGGATGTTAGGTGACACCTACAGAACAGGTTTGTGTCACACCATTTGCAACTGTGAAATCTCTGAACRCGAGTTCCCTTGCCCACATCTCGGCCTGCAGGGAAGGTGTGAAGGCTGTTAGCTGCTTTGGAGGCTGGGGATGAAAGACCAGTGCCCCTGCTCTCGGTTGTTTCCCAGGGAGGTCTGAAGGCACTCGTGGTGATGAGATGCTTTGAAAAATGTTGCCCTTAATTTTGACAACCTTTTGAAGATAAAATGTTTTTATTGTTGGTGTTTCCAGCTTTCAACAGATCCCAAATTTGTGATATTGTATTTGTCTCTCCCACCAGTCAGAATAAGACAGGGCCACAACCACCTTGTAATAAATAGAAGAAAGGCAAGTGGCTTTGTCAGGCCTCTGATGAAATACTTGTGTTGGATTTTGTATCAACTTTGAGATGGGAATTGGGCTGGTTTTTGTTCATCTTTAGCTGACAAACAAGATTAAACTCCTATTTGTGCTCACTCTGGCTATTGTTGACACTGTCCTGTGTAATCCCTTCTGCTGGGTTATCAAACTCCATCACAAAAACAGTCAGGGTTTATTCCCCCATCACTGAGAGGTGCTTTTCATATTCTAATCCTTTTAGGGTAAGGTGATTTGACACCTAATATTTCAAGACAGAATCTATTATGAAAGCAAAATTAAGCAACAACATTTATTCTCTGATTCCCTTTATAAACTCCAACATATCTTGGCACACTTCACTTTTGTATCTCTGAGTTATGCATAAGAGATGAAAGTTATCGCTGTAAAAAATGTTAAAATCATTGAAGATGCTGTCACAGGTGACTGTGATATTTATTCATGCTCATCTGGAGGACTTCTAAGGCTGATGGTGTGGTTCAATAGAAATTGCAGAGTGGGAGTTTTTTTTAGCATTAACAGTTGTTAAGTGTGTCAAAGCTGGTGAAGTCAGAGGAGCTTTACAAAGACAAATGCACAAGAAGCCTGACAGCTGGTGAAATTCATTGATGAATCTGAGTAAGATTGATTGCAGAGAATCGCCTCAACTTCTTATGTGTTGGCAGATTTTAAATTAATTATATTTTAACTTCTTTGGAGACAGACCTGAGGACAAATTTGTGGAGCCCAACATAAGTGGTGGTTCAATAAATGAATGATGTATAGAAAAGTAATCATCATTTTAGCTGTGTACAGAATGAAAAAGAAATCAAACACTGAAAATATTATTACAGTGCCATTAACATAAATCAATTGCATGCTCTATCCTCAGAATCTTTTTTCATTTCTGGTCATCCTATCTCATAAAGTCCTAAATGGTTATAAAAAGAGTGCAGAGATTGACAGTAAAAATGATTAGAGACGTGTAAAGATTTTTGTAAGAGGGGAGGCAGCAGCCTGGAACTGCTTAGAAAAAAGCTTTAGCTGCCCTAGGAGATTTGAGCAGCTCAGCAGGACCAAGGCAGCTGTAGGTGCTGAAYGTGGTCCTCCTGCTCTCCTGCACCCCAAGCCTCAGGGCCCCTGCCCTCCATAAACCACGGGGATTTTAATTCAGGGCCCCGGAGCTCAGGGCTGTGCAGCTGGGTGGCAGCTCCTGCTCCAGCTGTGGGTCACACTCTGCACTGGGGACAGGCCAAAAATTACAGCCCAGCCTGGGCTCTTCCTGAGACTGGGGTGTGGAAACAGCCAAAGTGTCCATTTTAAAAGGCACAGTTCTCTAAAACACAGGCTGAAGATCTCACCCTCAAAAGCTGGTTCTCTCCCATGTACCTCTTGGTGGAAATGGGATTTTAAGCCTCTCCTGTCAGGTCCTTGCCCAGCTCCCTTGGTTTGGGAATGTCCAGCACAGGGTGCCAGCTGGCTCTGGGGACTTTCACTGCCTGTCCCCTCCAGCACAAACTGCTAAAATGAACTTGGAACTGCTGGAACTTCTCTATTTTGCTAAAATATTTGCCACAAGATGCACACCAATTGCTTAATAGGATTTTAGATAACCCCTAGAAATTTCTGCAGGTAGAGAGCATCTATCCATTTTATTGGGCAAGCTAAATCAAGCATATGCTATCTCATGCTTTAAGGTGTAAGTCAGACATGCAGCTACAGCAGATTCAGGCAATGATGGTTCCCTTCTTGGCAGCTTGCTCTGCAGCTTTGTGCCACTCCTGGGAGGAATGTTGGGATTCCCAGACATGAAACTGGGATCTCCCCATGGCACACTTCTCATGGCATTTCAGCAAAGGGGAAGGAGACCTGCGTCCCCTGTCACTGCATTTGGGGTGGGCTCATCCCCCCACTCCCACAGGTGCTTCTGGCACCTTTCTGCCTTTCTCCTGATAAAATGGAAGAGAGAACCAGTGTTTCTGAGGTGTAAATAATGTTTAACAAGTGGGCCTTAGAGTTGTAAAGGAACTCCTGCACTTATGCTATAATCATTTTGGTGGTTGATTTAGAGCCAAGTCCTGCTGGCCTGACTGAAGCAATTAGCCTGATTACTGCCAGAGGGATGCTCATGCAATTAAGGTGAGCAGTGTTTGCTCTGTATTCTGGAAAGCAGTTGTCTGTAGAAAAGTAGTTGCCACAGCGCAGCAGCGCTGAGGGTGATGGGCTCTGAGACAAACCTTGGAGCYCTGACAGAAGCTGGTGTCTCTCACAGAAGAAGGATGGACAGATGGACATTGTCTGACACTGCTCTGAGAGGAAAGCTGAAACCTGACAGTGAGAGACGTGTCCTGGTGTGTTYGCTCTGTGGGACTGCAACTGCTGTTGCTTCCCCAGCTTCTCAAAAGGATGGAACTGGCTAATTAGATCTACAATTGCCATTTATCAAAAAGAGCATCTGAAGTCTTCAGTGATTTTTTTCCCCCCTCTCTCCCTGCTATTTCTAAGGCACCTATCAATGTGGTGCAGAAATACCATCTGGACACCTGGCTAGAGACCAGCAGGCTGTGGTATGTGAGGGTTTTAAGCAGAGACAAGAGAATGGAGGGTGGAAAGGGTAGACAAACAGCATGTTTTCATGGGGGCTGAAAAGGGGATAAATGAACTGAAAAGCAGAGAAAGGCAGAAAATACCTTTTCTTCAAATGTTCACGATGAAAGAAGCAGGTGTGTTAAATCTTCTAGGAGCCCCCCCAGGAATATTTAACCTGCTTGGGAAGTGTTCCTGCAGATGAGCAGGGCTGCTGCATTGCCTCTGGGGATGAACACTCACCAGAGAGCAGGAGCATCTCTGCAGAGGAAACTTCTCCCTGCCCTGCCAGGAGCACCTCTGCACCTGGCTCTGGATGCCAGCACCTCTCTGCATTCACTGCTCAGATGTCTCACTAAGGCAGGCACAGCTTTGGGGTCAAGGGCTCTGACTTATCCCTCCCCCTGAATTCAAGGAAATGTAGAGGTTTTATTTGATTCCACGGAAATCAAATACTCTTTGCAACGTGGGGATTTGCCTTTTTGATGGATCTGAAGGGTTTGTGAATAGCCTAGTCCAAGGTTTTAGTGTGAAGCCACTTGTGTCATCTCAGTGATGATGAATTCACTCATGTCAGTGGAGTTTACTCTTTGTGTTAGCACTGTCCCCCAGGTGTGTGCACAAACAATGGCTCGGTCTGGCGGAACATCTTTGCTAAAAAACCCTCACTTGTCAATTACTGGGGATTTTCCCTGAACTCTGGTGGTTCTGGAGCAGAGTTTGGGCTTCTGGTGTTATGACAGAATTTTGCAGGTTCAGTGATGTCTTTTGACAGCTCAGGTCCCAGCAGGGAAAAACTCCTCACTTGAAATCAATCAACTTTATCACACAGGAAAAAAGAAAATTAAAACCCACCTGAAACTCAAACCTGCTATAACAGGGGCTCCTCTCTGACTGAGCTGTTACTGCAGATATCTCTACACAATGAGCATATTTATGTGGGGAAATATCAAAAGGTAGGTGCACCTAACAAAGACTTCCTGATCGTGCTTAATGCACCAGATAAATTGTTTTAAAATGCAAAGGGGTTTTTTGGGAGGTTTTCAGTGAAAAAGCACATCCACATATGCATCTCTGAAGAGTTTTTTAATTAATTGCTTTCAGTCATTTCCTTTCATAAAATTAGAACAATGATGGAATAGACTGGCTGTGGAGTTTGGCCGAGGGAAGATTATACTAATCCACTTGAAATATGACTAAAACAGAAAGCAAGGAGAGATAAAAGCAATTTTTTCCCCAAGCTTGTTTACCTGTGACAAAATCCTTCCAAATCACCTGCACACAAAATACTGGATCATCTTAATTAAACTCGACCAAAAGAAATCTTGCTTTGGACTTCATGGGATATTTCATACCCAGACTTTGTCCCGTGATGCTCTTAGCAAGATGGGGGGATATATGTTTCATGCAATTAATAATTAGGAGAGCAGCAAAGCTTTTAAAGAGCAGAGTGACACCCAGATCAACTTGCTATATGGAAGCAAAYAAAAAGGGGGAATTTATCTGAGATTTTTTATATACCCTGAGGCATCACTGAGAGTGGTTTTCAAGAGTCAAGGGACCTTTCATTTGCATGTTCTCCAGTTAATAAAAGGCTATGGTTACAAATGAACTCCCTTTGTTCCCTCCATGGGTTATTGCTCCCTAAGCCTTGAACTATATATTCTTTGTTGGAGGAATAAAAAGATGTCCTAGTTAATGTGACGCTTTCCACTCAGACTTTCCTTCCAAAACTCTTCTTTTCCAGAGCAGTAAACTTTGCCAAACCACAACAGCATCTCCACAAAGACTGGTTTTCACAGCCGAATCAATTCTTTCCCTATCACCACAACAGCAGCTCTGGAATTCCACATAGAAGCTTACAAATGGCTCATCAATGACCAGATGGGCCCTGAGGATCAAAGAGCAGTGAGTGCAGGCACACTGCTGTCCTTCTCTGCCCTTCAGCCAGCCAGCCCTGGGCTCTGCACACATTGCTGTGGTCAGCCTGTGGCTGGCTGGAGCCTCTTTGTGCAGGTCACTGAGGCAGAGTGATTCAGGGGTGCTCAGCTGTGCCAGGACTGGGCCTGCTCCTGACTCTGCTCTTCTCCTGCTTCTCCTGCAGCAGCTCTGCAGTTTGTTGACTCCCAAGTGGACTCCTTAGTGAGTCAAGACCAAAGCACAATTTTCAGGAGGTTCCATGAGCTTGGAGGGCCAGGAGAGCCTGGAAGGTGCAGGAGTGGGCGGCTAGAAGGGAAAGGGAAGGCAACAAGAGAACAAGGAGCAATGCCAGCCCTGGGGCTGATGGGCTTCCTGAGCTGTCCTCCCAAAAAAGCCAGTACACTCCTGACTGAGGTCAAGGAGTCAATGTGTTTGGCAGCTGCACTGAGGAGCACCYGGACACAGGTCTCCAGGAGGGTTTAATATTCCTTTATTCCCTCTGACTTTGATTTAACCATGGGCTGTGATGCTTTAAGTACCAGATATTAATTAGAAGTGGAAGTAGGTCCCAAAGGGACCATACTCCAGATCTTCTCACCATTCCTAGTTTGACTTATTTCAGGTTACTACTCTGAAACATTATTTATGCACCCAGAAGCCTGACATTTATAATGCCTAACTAAATTTGCAAATAACTAATGGCTGTCAGTGAGGAGTGCCWCTCTGCTGAGGTGGAAAATAGCTTGCCCACTAATAAAACCTAGCCAAGTATATGGGATGTTTTCTGCAGCACTCCTTCAAGGCAGGCAATTATCTTGTCCCTCCTTTGGTATCACACCTAAACAGGCACAAAGGGACAAGGCTACAGGGAGGGGTCCCACCAGGGTGGCAATCTTGGAGAGATAAATCACTTTGGCCTGAAGCAGAAACTTCACTCTGAGCTCTGAGCCTCTGGAAGGGAAGTGGGGAAGTGGGACAAATGCTCTTTTGGCTCCTCTGGTCTCCAAAACCCTTCTGGCAGTGGCACAATGCAGTGGCACAGAGTGGGAGGAACACTGAATTCAGGCACAATTGTTGGGGACCTGTGAGWGGCTGGGGCATCCCATTTGGCACAAGCAGAGATGGAAAATATTTATGGGTAGCAGGATAGCTTTGTATTAAGAAAGAAAAAGCATTTGAAGACATAATAGGAGTTTTAACAATATCTAGGGGGAAATTCAAGTTGGGATTTAATTCCAGACTACGTTGAGTCAATTTTTGTCCTAGCAAAGATTCTCTGTATTTGCTCAGATTTTAGTTCCTCTAATTCTCCTCATTCTCTTGCTCTCCCCAGGCAGTATCAGTCTGGTGTTATGTGTGCCCTGACAGAATATGAATACACATGTGTTGCCTGTAGTGACTCTACTGTGTGACTCACAGCACTTGCAATTTAGGCCCACTTCTATTTTTAGAATAAAAAAGGATATCTAGGATCATTGGACTTTAAAATCACTGAAAAGGTAAAAAGGGGCCATCTGATGGGGGTGTAACTGCTGGTTGCCTCTATGAAGTCTTAGCAGCCCTGTTGATTTAGCTCACACCAGACCTTCTATATAAAGTACATGGACAATAGAGCTCACTCAGTGGGAGACATGAGGTTTCCTCCTATATGACATAAGAACAGTGCAAAAATATCTCAAAAGGAAAATATATTCATGTTTTATAACCTTCTCCCCTTGATTTGTTTCTGAGTAAGAGAGCTTGGTGTTTTGACAGCTGAATTTTTTTTGTGTCTGTGAGGAAATACATTTGACAGAAATTCTCCACCCAGCTGGTTTTGACTGGTTTTGAACCATATATCAGGTGTTAGTTTTCTTCTCATCTGCCATTTTCACAACTCTTCCATATCTCCATGGTATATTAACAGCCTCCTGCATGACAAAAAGTAAACTCTGTCACCCCCTTGCTTGGTGGCAATTTTGGTGAGCACAGGGAAGGATTGGGAGCAACGAATCCAGGGCTTGCCATGGGCTGGGTCTGGTAAGACCACAGACCTTGAGGTTGATGACCCAAATTCACTAGATTCACTGTTAAAAATTGTATTTGTATATTAGGTGTTCCTGCTGTTCCATTCCTACCTCCCCTGTASCTGCTCCATGTGCCACTGGTCGCTCCTCCTGCCAGTCACCCTTATTTTTCCCTCTTTCAGTGTTTTCTCCTGCTCTCACTGCCTCACTGTTGGCTGTCCTCATGTCACAGAATGTGCAAGACAGGCACAACAGGAGAGGTTATAATGTGGAAAATTTAGAAATTTCCATTATGGTGTTTTYTCTCTCTAAATTGGCTGCACAAACAGTTTCCACTGGCACTGTGGGCTTACTCTGGAGAGTTGGGGAGCCCATGGGGACATGGCAAGAGCTGGGAGAGAATGGCCCATGCAGTGCACGATGAATGATGCCCACTATTCATTTTAGCAGAGCTGCAGGAATCCAAACACTTTTCATGAATATTCATATGAAATTGAAAGCTGTTTAACCTGGCTCTCACATCTGTCTGGTGGGAGCACTTCAGTGCTTATGTGTTGCTGGTATGAATACTTGCAAGACATGAATTTTAAACCTGACTGAGTGTGATGGAAATCCAGTATGAAACAGAACACTTGGTTGTGAAATTTGCAATTCCTTTTCTGCCAGTTAGCTGCACAAGTCAGCTAATCAAGGAACACCACAGGACTGAACCAAGCAACACAGTATGAATTTGCAAACATTTGCCATTCCCAAATGATCTGTAAGCCAAGAAGTTGTTTGCTGAAGAAAGCCCTAAATAATATCAAATAAATAAATCAGAAAATTGCATGACCTCCACAGGAAATTCATAACAGAAAGGGCAAGTGAGATTCATGGCAAAAAGTACTCACTGAGCTTCTGAAGAAAGCAGGGCAATCCTCCCTCAGCACAGTGGATCAATCTGATGTACTTTGCTCCACTGTCTGCTGCCCATTGATGGAACGATGGGAGATTTGGAGTCACATCTGACTCAGATGAGTGGATATTTGGTCCTGGCAGAAGTTTTTCTAAGAGGCCAATTGGTCTGGGATAGTTTTGAGAGCAGATTTAGTTTTGGATCATGGGATCTGCCTTGTATAATATTTTACACTTGAAAATGCCYGAAACATTGACCTCCTTCTGCTACACAATTTGGGTTTGCATTTTGCCCTGTCTGGAGCCCTGTGCTCAGCCTCATTCCGTGAGCACCACTGCCTCTATTTCCATTGCATCACTATCACCTCAGCCTTGATGCACTGCCCATTTCCCAGAGATGTTGAGGGATTTGCCCAAGTCTCCCAGAGAAGACTTGGATGGTTTTACCCCTTCACACCCTTCTGTCAGAGAGGCACTGCAGTAAAAAAAAAAGGTAAAATTGTCTAAGCTTCTGGACAAAAGTGAGATGGAGAAGAAAAGCCATATACCTGATTTCTGCACACATTGCTCATTTCTGGCTCAGATTTCATATCTCTGTGTAATAACTCTTTGATCCATATTGCAAACTGCTACAACRATGTCTTTGGAAGAAAGTTTTCACTGTTATCTTTATGTACTCAGTAGAGTRCATAACATGGGTTGAAATTATTTCCCCCCAGATTTGCAATGCAAAGTAATGCAGTTAACTGAAAAGTTCTTGCTTGGATCAAATGGGGAATATTTATGTTTCTTAAAAGGAATTCTTACCAATTTCTGATCCAATATTGCTTCTTTTTGGCACAACTGGTATTCACTTAGACTGAAAGCACTTTTGTTGTTAAATTGTCATTGGTGTTTTGTTTTTAAATGAATTATATCACAACCTATTTACAATGCAATATAACACACTGAAGTTCTCCTTAAAGAGAACATTAGTTAGGATAAATAAATTCAAATTAGTTGGTAAGTCCCTGCTATATAGGAATTCTTTTTCTGATGAAAATTTAATGAAAACAAGTCTAACAGAATTCTTGAAGCTGCGAGTTTTTGGCAACAGTATTGTAAAGTATCCTCAGTGACATCCACATTAAAGTAGATTTAAAATGGTATCATAACCTTAATTTGAAAATTTAGCACAGCAAGTGACTCCATACCTCTTGCTGCAAGATATGACTCTGAGCTTCTTTACGTGCATTTTTAATGGGTCCTGTGAGAAGCATTTCCACAAGCAGAACATTTTATTGTTACTAAATACCATTCACTCTGAAGTCCCTCTGTTGTTTGGGAATGAAACTTTAATGAACAAGTTGAAACAATTCATCAACCCAGGGAACATCACACTCAGATCAAGCACACCGAATGATAAGGGCTTTGCATATGCATGGAAATATGATTTTCATTCATGATGTTCCTGCTGCTCATCCTGGTGAGGGTCACACACACACAAGAACAGGAACTCACAGCCAGCCCTGCCAAGGACCCCGTGCAGACCCCACTGCCCTGACCAACCACGCAGACCTGACTCTGATTTTTGGACATTTTCTTGTCTAGTGATGCTGAACTGGTACATCATAAAAAAGTACATGAAGCTTCTAACTTTGCCTATCACCTCTTGGACTTCTGGCTGGGAAAAAAACAAGGTTTTTCCAGGGGAAGTCTTCCTGTTATCCTAGTGAGTGTTGATTCTCCCCCTCAGCCCKTGCTCACAGCCCTTTCAGCATCCAGCTGAACGCTGTGTACATCCTTCCCCACGCTGGTTTCTCAGGGGGAGGAGGGTGTCAGGGGGCTGGCAGTGACACGGGAGGAAATCGTGCCTTTTTCTGTCTGAAACTACATTTCTCGTCCAGCAAAACAATGCCAACAGCGCAGAGAAAGCTTTGATTATGCAAAATGGATGGGCACATCACGCCTTCTTTTGCAATAGGTTATAACCCGAGGAGTCCCTCACCCGGAAAATTCCTCCCACCACCTTCCCCCGCGAATGTTTTCCCCCTTTCAAATGACATCGGTGGCACTCCAGACACATTTTACACGTTAATAGCGTGTCTCCCTCATCTTACGGGCTCCATAGCTTTCCTCTTCCCCTTTCATCTTAGGGCAGCTTCCCCATCTCAGAATCAGCCGGGCTGGCTGGATGGAAAAGGAGTAAAGTGTTTTCTCGCATGACCTCTATGCATTTTACTCCGCGGGAAGAACAACGTGGAATGCACACTCAGCAGGCAGCGAGGCTTGAGCCAGTTTGTCCTCGGGGCATTTCTGCCATAAAACACAGGGCTATCCACAGCATTTCCACCCCTGGCTGCTCCCCCATCCCAGCGACCCCTCGGCAGCGCTGCCGCCGCACCTGCCGGGGAGCCGAGCACCGACCGAGCAGCAACAGCTCCCTTTGTTCCCCGTGCGAATCCTACCTCCGAGAGCCGTCACATCTTCCTCCGAGGCGAAGCCTAATTATTGACAAACAGAGATCCAGCGGAATCCTCCGAACTGCCACCGGTTGTGAAGCGCTGTCATCGCTCCCTCCCGGTGCTTGAACCTTTCTGGACCATCAATGTCCCAACCCCTGCTAACTCATCGCGTAGGACTCACTGCTCAAAATGTCTGAAATAGTTTGGAGGGATAATAGGAACGACAGGCACACTAGACAGCCATGCTTGAAATTAGTTTTCTCCAGCTGACTTAAGGCTGTTTCGTAGTGCTTTTAGGCATGCACTCGGTAGGGTTTGTTAACCTAGGCTAGACATGCCATTCCTGCTTTTGCTCAGGGCTGTAATAGGATGGCTGCTAGGAACGCAGCAGCGATAGCTCTAACTCCATTCATCCCTCCGTAGTTCTTAAACCTCCCTGGGAGAGGAGACGGCTTCAGTCATCCTTAAGCGTGCTGAGGCTACTGTTTCTGCAGAGCAGGCTTTCACACATTGTTTTGGAACCAAAGAGAGAATCCCTGCCGGGGACGGAAGGTGCCGGAGCTCCGGCGGCTGCTGCGAGCAGCGAGCGGAGCCGGCAGCATCCGCCCCCGCCGCAGGCTGGGGCTGGCGCAGGGCTCGGGGGAAGTAGCGATTGGAAGCTGAAAGTTCTTCAAACTCTCTGAGGCAGCTGTGGCACAAAGAGAGCGAGGGGGATGCAGGGGCCGTGCTGTGCTTTGTGCGCACAGAGTCACAGATGTGCACTGAGCTTCTCAAAAGGCAAAATAATGTTTGTAGATGGTGAGGACTCACAATCTAAATTTCTAAGTAAGCAGCACCTGGGATGATGGTGGGCAGGAGAAATGAGACCAAAGCACAGCATTGGAAGAGAGGTGGTGAGAGATGCTACAGGACACTGCTGTTTTCAGTAAAGCTGTGCTAATCACCAAGTCCCAGCTCAGAGATATTTGTGTCCTGGAAAGATCTTGGAGCCTCTTTCTTCTTGGTGGTCAGTTAATGACCAGCCCAAGTCAAGATGCAAAAAGAGTTGTTGACATCTGCTACCACTGGTGTTGCTGATCCCAGTATGGTCCCTGCTGGACAAAAGTARGAGCCACCAGCACAGAGGTGTCTCTGCCAGCAGCAATGGCACACATGGGCTCAAGGACTGGAGAGGCACTCTGGAGCCAAGGCAGGCTGAGACAGAGCAAGTGAGAAGTCAGTTCTTTCATTGCTTGTTCCACTCCTGCYTGTTTTTCTAGTACCACCTGGTTCACAGCCCTTTGCTCTAAATGAAAACACCATTCAGGAGACACCTCAGAAATGAATGGTGTTGGGAGAGATTAAGGAGGAAAGCAGATCATAATGAAACCCCAGCTATGGCTGCCTCAGACCCTGGGAAGGAAAGGGTTAGGACAGCACTAATGGCAGGTTTGCTTTGCCAAACAGCAAATCAGTGTTTRTGCATGGCATGGGCCACTGCTCTCTCCTCCTTGTGCATTGGCCTTCACTGAAACGATGAGTGACAGCAAGCTTGCTGCTGGTGCAAGCCAGCCATGGATGGGGACATCTGGAGGGACCACAAGCTTGATGTTTGCTTCTGAATCAATGCTGCTCCTMACAGAGCTGCCTTTGCTCTCTGGGCTTCCCCATGCCTGCACTTGCTGTTGCTCTTGGACATCCTCCCTCTCCCTCTTTACCCACTGCTCCTTACACAGTCAGTGGGTTGGAGGGGAAGGCTCAAGGCTCCAGTTTTGTCTCTCAGTTTACCCTCAATGGGGTATTATTGGCACATCAAGCTTCTCCCAGAAATGGTGGCAGCCAAGGGGACTTTGAATTTTGTAGGCAGGAATCTCAAGGTGGGCAACTACATGCTGACTGATAGCAGGGCTGACGGAACAATATCTGCTTTCTGAATAATTTAAAGAATTTTTTTTTGTGTCACCTATCTTGCATCTTTCATGTGCCCTTCATTCACCTTAAGGCAGAAAAAGAAATGGRAAAAAAAAGTTCYCATTGTCACAAGAAATRTATTTCTGTTCCAGTAAGGGTCTCACTGTGCCATTGATTTTTAGGTGGGATGACACAGCAGTTCAAGAGACATAAGAGTCTGGTTGGAGATACCCAGGTCTAGGAGTCCTGACCTTGCTGATGATCTTGTAAGAGATTGCAGCGCTGAACTGGACACAGGAATGTTCAATGCCAGGTTAAAGAAGGTGGTGGTTGCCACCCATGCTCACAGTTCCCCAGCTGTGTATGCTGAATATGAGAAGATTCATAAAAAGCAGCTCCCCCTCCTTCATGGGCCTCTCTGCCAGGGAATCCCAAAGGCCTCAGTCCCTCCCAGTGAGTTAAAGCCACTCAGACTTGGGGGTCARGGGGTGGCACTGCCTGTGAGCGCTGTGTGACTGAATGGAGAGGAGAGGTTCTTACCTTGGGTGGGATTTGAAGGGGGAATAGACTGTTCAAGGTGTGCAGTGCAGGCAGGGAATGACCAGAAACAWCTTCTGGGGCTGATCTGTTAACATGGTCAGCCTTAGGGAGAGATTCCATGACACTGCCCCTTTCCTCAGGCTTTTTCTAATCCCTGAGCAGCAACACAGCTCCGTCAGTGTGGGACTGCTGTGCTCCCTGTCCTCACCATGGCTCCTCTGCTGTTGTGTGTTTCTGGCMCACCAACCTGCTCCCTGCTGGAAAGAGGATACAGGGAGCAGTGGGGTGGGGATCTGATCAGATATGCCAGTTTTCTGTCTCCCTGCCCTACTGTTGTAAAGTAGGATTGTCCAGGGAAGCAGAGAGCYCACATGTGCTTTCACTCTGCCTTCCATCAGGAAAATCCTATTCTGTAGGAGAGGAAATTGCTGCTCAGCTGTACAGCAGTGGACCCTATTTGAGAAAACCCTTTGCTTGCAAAGGAGTCCAACAATTTACAATGTCTTTGTCAGTTTCTGACCAGTACTTAGGAAATGGCCAAGGAGGATGAAGGACAGGAGGAATTCAGGAGGTTTGCAGTTTGCATGTTGAAGTATGCCAAATAATGTAATGAACAGAGCAACTAATGCACTATTTCATTATGAGTCATCCCCATTATAACAGGAATTTTATAGATATGYAATTAGAAAGTGTAACTATCAGTTACAAATGCACATTTCTACTTACAAAAGAAAGGACGTGATACAATTAAAGCTTCAGGTTGCACACACAACAACCTTTTCTCCTCCYGTGGTCACAAATTCTCTAGGAACAGTATGAGTATATTTTGAAGTTGCATACCTAKCAGACAGCATTCCTTCTACCCACTTGCTGAGTCTTTTTGAAACAGCAGCAGGCAGCCTCACTAATCCATAGATTCTCGGTGTGAGTTGTGTATTAAAGGAATTGCAGGATGATCTGCTGATGACTCTTCCATGCTGGGTGTCTCTGTAGAGTGTCAGTGTTCAGAGCAGCATTAGCCTGGCAGGGCTGCAGGTGTGGTGTGCACGACAGGTAACAGGCTGTGTTCAGGACGTGCAATCACTGTGTCACTGAAATTAGTCTAGCAGGAAAAAGGATCCTCCAGAAAGGGCCAAATTCTGCCGTGCACATCTAGATACTCTTGGGTGTTGTGGAGCCTGAACCCAGACCTGAGTTTTGCAGAGGGCAGCTATTCCCTAAAAAGGATGAGTCCAGTGTGGGGAAAGATAAATTCCTAACAATTATCTCAACAACAAGCRTTAATCTCACCTCTGTTGTTTAATTGAAAAAAATATCAAGAAACCTTGTTGATGTCAGATTTACAGCTCTGCCTGGTTTCCCTTCTTTTACCTGGTGGAAGAACAGGCAGCACCTGTGTGAATGCAGCCCCGTGTTTGACCAGAGTATTGCAGTGTGGTGCTGAGAGCCCCAGGACACCCAAGTGTTCATTTGACTGAGTTACCTCACAGCGCCTGCCTAATCGCTTCCACATGCTGCTTGATTGTCCCCCTTCATATCCAGCTCTGCCTTTCTCTTGCACAGCTCTTTTTGAGCTGCTTGCCTAAGAGAAAATAACTACATCTGGAGTGTGGTTAAATGACCCAGAAGCTGCTGTTCTGCAGACTGACAGTGTTTGATGCAAATAGATGGCTTCTTGCTGTGAAAATCTCCTCGGCTGACAATCCATCGGGTGCTTTCAACGATAGTTGTCTGAATTAAAACACAGGCTCCTCTTTGTATACTCACACTATCATTCTTACAGAACTGCTGGTGTTAAATTCTTCCTGTGCAGGCCTCTCTACTCCCCATTTGTGCACCAGCTGCTGGTGCACATCTCTGCCTCTCTTTGCCTTCAGCTTTTGCCATCTGCCACCATTCAGTTGCCCAGGTGTTGGAAATCTTCTTGCTCTTCCTTGGCAAACATTACTCTGCCTCCTTCTTCACTAATTCAACCTTCATTTATATGGAGGCTGATAGATCAGGATCAAACATCTGCTGCATTTCCTCCTTCAGGGGAGCACATGGGGAGCAGAGCACATATAGTTGGAGGCAAGCATAAAGGCTGGTTAACCCTTCCTTCCCTAACTTTCCACTCCATCTTTGAGAGCTTACAGTTTTCCTGCACTTCTAGATGTGCCAATTATTTAATACTTGCCAGCTGGGATGTTACCTAGAGCAAATATGTCCTAAAGCAGAGCTAATTTTCAGAAACATCAAAGCTTTCACATGCTGCAACAGYGCCTAGTCCTGAGGTATTGAGGAGCAGCAGAGCTGGAACATATCTCAGACAGTTATCAGCAAAGACACCAGAATAAACCTTTTTTCCTCYTTAGATTGCTTCTGCTGGTGCAAACAGGGGCCACACCACTGACTTTGTTATGCTTTCCAMAGAGATACAGGCCAGGCATCCTTTGTGAAATCCAGGCTCACTGATCATCTTTCACAACAATGGGTGGTGTAAACTAYTGAATTCTTTTGGCAGAGATGAAATTAAACGATTTCCAGTGTGCCCAATCCTCTTCAGCAAATCACTGAAGATTGACTGTAAGTTTGAACAGCAACAAACCAGAATCCAACAAAACAGGCTGCTTGCACAATGCTGCTTGCTGGGCCCACGGAATGTTTCCTGCTTAAAGGCTGGTAAAATATGTATCTGAGGATGCACACCCAGCTGCTGGGGCCAGTCTCCAGTGTGATTGTTGAGTAATTCCAACAGGATTTCACACTTCAGCAATTTTACTCTCCTCGGCCTGGTTCTCAGTAGCAGAGCTTTCTCAGCCTGATATGGTGTGAGACTCTTGGGCAGAGATGGTTSCCTGCTCTGAGCAGTTCTGCAGAGCAGCAATTGCTGCCTGCTGCTTTCCCATTTGTTAAGCAATGGATTAGTGCTCAGACATTCGCAGGCCACGTTGGCCTAAGCCCTGAGTGCAATTCTGTGGATTTACTCCTCTCCTGGAATGCCATGATCAGAGCTTGTTTCTCTCTTGTTCAATAATTTCCTGAAGCACTGCTCCAATCGACACTGCTGTGATTTCCCTGCTTTGTGGCAGATAAAGCATTGTGCCATTCACCTTCCACAGAAACACCAAATTGGCCACTTAGATGCTCTCTGATTTTACACACAGTGCCTGGCTGTTTCTCCAGCTCTTGATTGCTTTTTCTGTCCACACTTTCCTATTCCTGTGTTAACATTACTTCTCCAGCAATTTTAGCAAAATATTRCTAGATAATCCCTTTGCCTTTTTTGCCACCCCCTGCAAATCATCTGCTATGCAGAACTCTCCTTTCTTCAGGATTCAAGTATCTCCTTTAATCTGCTCTTCCTTTTATTCTTCACTCAGCTGCCTCTGCCTTGCTTTGGTGGAACAGTCACTTGTCTGATGAAGCTCAYGCTGCTATTTCTGTGCTCTCCCTTTTGAAAGGTCCTTTGCATCAGTGAGAGGCCTCTTTGGGTCTCTTTGATGGTTTGGGGCTGTGTACTGAGCTCTGCACTCCAGGACTGGAAGATCCAGTGGGAAGGATCCAGTTGTGGAGAGTGTGCAAAGGGGCAGGGAAGGGTTTTGCCAGGCCCCAGTGAGGGAGGTYCCAGTGAAGCAATAACAGAAGCAGGCAGGTAAAAGGCCAGGCCAGGAGCAGGATTGTGGAGAGGCTTTTTGTAGCACTGTGACTCAGTTTCCCCACTTGTAAACTAAAAATAATCCTCTGCCTTAATAAATTCTTTGTGAGCCTGTCAACTGAGACAGGATGACTGAAATTCAGTGTTGCTAAGTTTATRTTGTTGCTCTCTTGCTGATGAGCTTCAAATTCAGAAGAGCAAGGGCCTAAAGCTGCCTGAGAAGCCTCCACATGGTACAGGGTGTTTGGTGCTGTGATCACACAATGCCTGATGTCCTTGGGCTCTCCRGTCTGAGGACACCACAGACTCTCATGGGAGATGCTGTGGGATGCAGGCTTGTTTGAAAGGTGAAGGAGGGGTTTGGTGGCAGCTTCACAGCAGCCAGGGAGCAGGAGGGACATTGCCAGGGCTGGATTCAGCGCCCAGCCTGTTTGGAGAAAATGCCTGCTGTAGGGACAGCAGAAACCTCACACAATTTTTAATTTTCCTGATCTATATTCTGCAGCAGGTGCCTAGAGTGGCACATAAATCTACCAGCACAGGATTTATGGTTGTGAACACCAGATATTCACCACAGCTCAAAATCTCTTCTCAGTTTTCCTGCAGAGTGACCAGAGGGATTTGATTATACTTCCTGAAGCAGAGGTGTTTGGGATTTATACCACTGAGGACAACATTTGGTCCTAAACATACATCTCCACATATATATGGGTTTTGTACAAAGTTATTTCTTCCCCATAAAGAAAATCTTACAGTGCCTGTACAAACCTGCCACCTCTACCCCACCACCACAGCAGCTGAGGACACAGGATGTGCTTATGAATAAATTAGTTGGGGAAAAATGGTATTTGGAAACCAAGCAGAGGCTTTCCAAGAGGAAATGGGCAAAATGATAAATCTTTGCTTTCAAGACAAGCTACAGGGCTGCTCCTCTGGCATAAACACACATCTTTTCATTGATAAARCTGATCTCTTTTTTCCACCCTCTCTGACGAATTTTTCAATTCTGCATATGCAAAAATATCAATGTATCATCAAAAGCTGAAGTGGGCTCCAGAGGAATTTAGCCAGTCAGTTATCTCTGGTTTTAATTACCTAATGGTATTTGTTTACAGCTGCTTGAAATGATTTTATACTCATTATGGATATTAAAGTAATGTTTTGTTATTTCTCCACTTCTGTGAGTTTTAAAAACAACAATGACGACAACAACAAAAAAAAGGAGCAGGTTTTCCACAGATACACCTGTAATCTGACCTTTTCTCTGCTCTGAGAAGTTTTAAGAAGATTATTTAAGTTTTTGTGTCTGTACTTGCTCTATTTTCGGAGTCTTAGAAGTAACCTTGACTCGAAATGTGGCCTCTGAGAGAGGCACAGAAGATGCATTACAAGCTGTGGAGTTCATCCCTACTGGGATGAGGGGCCACATCCTCACTGCATGAGAATTTCTCCAACAATACCCAAACCCCAGCTGCAGCAGCTCCCAGCTGGAGCCTCACACCCCAGAAACCAGAGATGTTTTAATGGTGGGGACAGAAGAGACCTGGAAAAGCAGTCCCAGGAAGTTTGTACCTCTTATTAATGTCCCAGCTGCTCTGTGTTGGATGGATGTTGCAGGATCAGGCTCTGGGATGCGTTTGCTGCCTGTGTCTGAGGATGAAGGCGCTCTGATGTGCCTCACACACACACAGGCACACYCAGCATCTCTAACCCTTGGCTCTCCCCTCTAATCCCTCTCCTCCCACCCACAGCCACTGCAGCAAGGATGCTTTTCTTCACTTGGTTTCCCTGCTCAGATTTCAAATGCCTCTTGGTGCAGTAAATAAGTAAAAAACCCCAGTCCTGGAAATGCAGTGCCCTTCGGGGGAGGCATGATGGATCTGCAGGAACAAACATCCCCAGGCTCTCCTTTATCTCACACACCATGTCTATTTACCTGGATTTTCTCCCCTCAGAGTCACTATTATTTTTGTACAGATGACTAAAASAGCTCCCCCCCTTCTTGCTTTGATGCTCACTGGCTGTTGCTTGCACTCCTGGTGGTCCCAGCTGGATCTTGTGCCAACACCACTGCTGCCCTCTTGTCTCTGTTAGAAAACTCAGGGCAGAACCAAAGCGGGGGCTGCATTCATATTTGAGGTCAGAGACACTTCAGTGCTTGTCAAGATAGGATTTCAAGACAGAAGGAATYCAAATTGTACCTATCAAAGGGGTAAAGAAATGGTGACATGATGAATCTCTCAGCTCCTGCTGTGTAAACACAGAGCAGCTCCTGGGCAGAGGAKGGAGAGGCTCCCACCTGTGCCAGTGTCAGGCAGGGTTTGGCATGGCTGAAKGCAGGATAGCATGAAGGAGCATTGGAGTGGAGCCAAGCAGGRGCCCAGTGGTACTGGAGTGATTGCAGGTGATGCCTGTCCCACACATACAGTGAGGAATACACATACACAAAAAGCAGATGTGCTTTTTCTGTCCTCTCCTTTGCAGAGAAAACAACTGTGTGTGTTAATTACTTTGGCCAGCTCAGTCCTTTCAGGGTTCTTTTCCAGGGACTGCTCTATTGTGTCAAAGCAGTGCAGCCACTGAACAAAAAGGCATTGTGTGCCTGATGCTATTTATGTGCTTTATTTCAGTAATTCTCMATATTTTAGTCATTAGAATATTCCTTGGAATATTGACATGAAGGAATTTCCTGCCATTAATTTTTAGTATAGCTATTTCTAATGACATAGAGGATCAAGATTCTACATTTATGTACTTGGTATGATATCTATGTTGTATCCTCTACTGTGTAAGTAGTACAGTCTGCTCCAATTTCTATCTCCAGTTATACAAATGCATTTTGTTTTGAAAAACTTCAATCCTGATACTGGAGTTTACTCCAGAGATCTTTTTTCCATTAAATAATAACAGTCAATAATATTTGAGTATGATGGGAGAACCATCTAAATGTGTGAGCCCTGTTACTGTCAAGCAATATAGCTTTACAAAGGAAGTCTTAAATCTTCCTGAAGCTCTTCTGATTTCAGTGGTTTGACAAGAATATAAATGAGAAGGAAATTTTCTCCTTTGCTGGCATCTGATTTCTGAGTTTGATTATTTATAACAAGAGTTTTTTCCTTGCACAATCAGATTTGCTAAAATTTCCTTATTAGGTTCATAAAACTGTTTTGTGAAACAGAAAATTAAGCAGGGACTTTTTTGCCACTAAGTTCAAATTCTTCTGAACTTTCAACTGAGCTCTGGTATCCTATTAGAGCCTGTCTTTGATAATAATCGTGTTTGAATTTCATTACTTTCTTTTCTGATTCCAGTCACTGGCCATTTTACTTTTTTCTAATAGCACTACAAGGTAAATTACCCAGGCAAGGCTCTTTAAGACGGTCCTGGAACAGCTCAAGTGAAATGCCCTCATTTTTCTTAATTTTCATTAAATCACCATCTTTATTGTGTGTGTGTAGTACAAACAGTCAGTATGAATACCTTACTGCAGGGCTGCACATGGCTTGGAGAGCCCCCAGCGGATGCTGAAACTGGGGATGAGGGAATGCAGAGCCCTGGCCGAGGGCTGTGCTGAGCAAAGGAGCAGTGGAGGAGCAAGCAATGAATGATAGACTCTTTCTCAGGCAGGAGGACATGAAAAAGGATCAGAAAGGTGTGATATGACCTGCAGAACCCACGGCATTTCTGGCTCTGAAATCCCCCCAGCCCATGGCCTTCGACCCTCCTCTGCCCCCATCTGAGACGGTGCTCACAGGGGTTCTTGGATGAGGGAAGAGAKGAGGATYTGACTCCACGTTTCAGAAGGCTTSATTTATTRTTTTATGGTATATATTACATTATAACTATATTAAAARAATAGAAGAAAGGATTTCCTCAGAAGGCTAGCTAAGAATAGAATAGGAAACAATGATAACCAAGGTCTGTGGCTCAGGGCTCTCTGTCCGAGCCAGCTGGGCTGTGATTGGCCATTAATTAGAAACAACCACATGGGCCAATCCCAGATGCACCTGTTGCATYCCACAGCAGCAGATAACCATTGGTTACATTTTGTTCCTGAGGCCTCTCAGCTTCTCAGGAGGAAAAGTCCTAAGGAAAGGATTTTTCATAAAAGATGTCTGCGACACCCATCTTCACACAAACTGCACATCTGTGGGTCAATGATCTCTTTAGGGCTTCCTCACAGAGCAGAGCTACCAAAGGCTGGCACTGCAATCACATCTGGTCATCCTGGGRGGGAGGGACATCACAAAAATCAGGTTTCAGGGAGAAAAGTGAAAAAGCTGCCCTGGCTGAGGCRAGAACTAGGTGATCCTCGGTGGGCAGGATGGAGGGAGGAGGGGAAACAGGGAGAGAAAATGTAAATAACTTGGTAACATAAATTTAGCACATAGGAGCCCACCAGGTCCCCAAACTCAGGTCCTTTTTCATGAGTGACCAAAGGATATAGAAATGCTTAAAAGTTAGATTTCCAGCCAGAAGGCTGTGAACATCTAATAGCCCATTCCCTGCACCATCCAGAAGCCTTTGGATCAAACCCAAACAAAACACATGGAATACTCACAATTTTATTTTCATTTCTAATCACCTGCTTCCATGCACTTTCAYATTCTCTGGCCTCTTTTAGGGAAGAGATTTTTCTCACTGCCATAGGAAAAGATTCAGCATTTTGTTTCCATGGGTCTTGTGAAAATCCAGATCTTACATTATTTTTCTGGAACTTGGTCTGCTTGACTCCTAAACCCATGAGTCTGTACTTTGACACTGTAAAAGCATGATTTCAAATCTCTTTTGAATTAAAGAATGTAAAAAAGCCCAAACATTTTTTAAAAGAAGGTAGAAAGGCCAGTAATAGAGGTTAGGTGCTGTTCTGCTGTGGCTTTGCTAGAGCCAATTTGTATGGAATCTGGCTCCAGATGGGGCACTGTTCCTGCCACCCCTTTGTGTAGTCCTCACTTAGTATATTTTTTAAAGGAAAAATATGATCTCTGTGACTAAAGGCTGGTTTGTCTGACCTCAAAGTTATACAAAGCTTCAGGAGGTAAAAGGATTTCTTTTTGTAGGAAAAAATGCAGCAAAGCTTTACCAAAGCAATGTTGTGTCAGATGCATTTGATGATTTTATTTGATAGGATAATTGATTTTCCTAACAAAGCAGTGCAGTAGATCTAATCTCTCTGGACTTCTACAGTGTATTTGACATGGTGGCAARATTAGTCAAACTGCAGAAAACAGGGATTAGTGGAATTGTGCAGGAAATGTCTGGAGAAGTACAGAGAGTATATTTTGGGAAAGTTTGGGGTGTAGTGGTGACCCTGGTGTCCCTTTAGGGTTGGTGGGGGAGATTGATTGCATTAATAAATCTAATTTTCCCGGCACAAAAGGAGATGCTTCAAAATTTGTGGCTGAGATGAAATTAGGCTGGATAAGCACAATTGTGGAGGTTCAGAAAGCTATTCAAAAAAGGAATAGACTTGAAGGCTACAGCAGGAGAGATGGAAGTGTGAAGAAGGATGTGATCATCTGAAGGGCAAGGCTGGGCACTGAGAGAATCCTGACACGCACTATTTCTGTGAAATGGGGCTTATCCTTTCAAAATTATAGAAAAAAAAGTGAAGTCAGATGTTCTGGCATGCCCCAAGAGACTTTGTGAGTCTGTGATGATGCATCAGACATCCATTGTGAACACCCCTGCTCCAGGGCTTGATGAGATCTTACCTGGAGCACCAGGCAGTCAGTCCTGGCACAGGAACTCAGAAAAGGTCTATTAAAACAAGAAACAGCTGCAGAGAAGTGCAGCAAAACCAGCCTTTCCCTTCTGTGGCTTTGAGAGATGTCATTGCCGTCTACAAATGCAGCTGGGAGGAGGGTTAACACTGGAGGGTGGGAAGAGCTATTTCTGCTTGAGAACAGCATTGACACAAGAACAAATAGGTAGAAGGCTGAAAATTTTGGGAAGATTTCCAGCCATCAGAAAAATGAGGCATTAAATTAGTCCTCTTGACAAAGAGGTGGAGGTAAAGAAAGTAAACTGTAAASTAGGTAAAAAAGCAGTTCTATGATAACAGCTTCCCTGCTGGATGAAGGGGATCCTATGGAATGATGGCCTGTGACTGCAGGCAATTGGGCTCAGTGATGCAGAACCTCCTCCCAGCCCTCTGTTTCTCTGCTCCTGTCAGGAGATCTCCAGTTTTGCAGTGATTCTGTGAAATCCTGAGCCTTGCAAGGCAGTGTCTGAGGAGGGCACAGGGAGGAGACTCTGCACCAGCCAGGAGCACAGACAATATGAACTGAAGGCCAGTTCTGAGMGACCATGCAGGCAGATCCCTGGTGTGCACGTTTGTGGGTGTCAGCATCTTTATGGCCTCTGGATGAAGGAAGCAGCTTTCCCTGAGCTGGGCACTCCAGCCAGGCAGGACAGAGCTTGGCAGGCACAGCAGAGCAGCTGCTCCCTTGTTCCCACCCCGCAGGAAAAATGGTCAGAATCCCTTGTAACTGAGGGAGTCATGACCTGTGACTGAAACTTTTATCTAAATCCTGAAAATAGAACTGCTSTGATCCTCAGCTCCCAGGAAACAGCAGCAGCAGGAGGAGGAGCAGGCAGGCATCGGCTCAGCATGGGCAGTTCTTCTCCCTGTTCCCTCCCCAGTCCCTCAGGAGGTGACCCCAGCTCTTGCTGCCTTGCTGGGGGAGCAGCACAGCCCAGCACGTCCCTGGGAGGGCTGTGGCATGCCCAGGTGCAGAGGGGACGGCTGCAGGCAGGGCAGGGCTGCTGCTCCGCTGCACTGCTGCTCACAGCCCAGCTCACAGCTCCTGCAGAGCCAGCAGCTCCTTTTAGCCCACCCTGCAGGGCTGTGCTAGCCCAGGCCTGGCTTCCTGCTGATCCAACCAGGCACAGGGAGGGCTGTGAGGGCCAGCTCATGAGGCTGCCCTGGTATTTTAGCTGGGCTTGCTCCTTTCTGCTGGAAAATGCCATCGCTCCGTGCCGCGGCGATGCTCCTCAGCAGAATGACACCATTCTCATGGGGAAGTGTTCTCCTTCTGCTGGCACAAAGTAGATGTCTCTTTAGCTCATGTACAGCATGGCTAAGGTGTCATGCTCCCCACTAAAGTACCTCTTGGCACCTTTTCAGAGGAGTGATGGAAGCAGCAAAGCAGCAACGTTGCCAGTCAAGGAATTGTTCTTGTCTGAGCAAACACCTCCTCAGTTTGCCCCTCGTGAGGGAAGAGGAGGGGCAGGCACTGATCCCTTCTCTGTAGGACCCAAGGGAATGGCTGGAACTGCGTCAGGCAGGTTTAGGTTGAGCATCAGGGAAACATTCTTCACCCAGAGGGTGGTCAGGCAGTGAACAGGCTCCAAAGTGGCCACAGCCCCAAGGCTTCCAGACCTCCAAGAGCATTTGGACAAGGCTCTCAAGCACAGGGTGTGGTTCTTGGGGTGTCCTGTGCAGGGCCAGGACTTGGACTCAATGATCCTTGTGGGTCCCCTCCAACTTAAGACATTCTGTGATTTGGTATTAAAACTCCTCCTGCAACAGAGCCTGCCTGCTGAGCATGAAGGTACATGCAAAGTCCACACATTCACTATCATATTCAAGTTAGGAAGCAAAAGGGACWCTGCTCTGCAAATGTCTGGGCATTTTCTTTTATAAAGGCCATGAAGAGTAAGTGCACTGTGCCCAGGTGGTATTGTCTGAAATGGAAACAAGTGTGAGTGTCCAGATCCTGGAYGCATTTGAGAAATCCTGGTACTTCAGGAGAGAAGAGTGAACATTTATTTCTGGGAAGGTTCTTAGTGTCACAGGGTTAGAAATGGGGAAATAAGCCTGCCCAAAGGTAAAGAGGTTGGACCAAACCTCCCTTCCTTTGGTGCTGTGTGACTCCTAAAAGAGTTTCTCCAGCAAAGAAATAGAAGTGTTCTCTGTAGTCCTTTGTAGGCTGGCACTGATATATCCACAGCTCCTCCTTTTTTTTTTCTTTTTAAATTTTTTTCCTTTTTTTTCCCAGAGGAACTGAAAAGAATGTGTCAAATAAAAAAGCACAAATCTTGTCTTTGACAAAAATAGCAGAGAGAAGAATTAAAAAGACCCAGAGGACAGAAAATTAGTGTTTAAAAGAAGGAAAAAAAAATAGATACAGGCCCATTTTTCAGCTGGACTGAGTTCAGTTTTGGCTCCCATTTTCTGTATTGTCTATATGAAAGCCAGCATTTCAGAGTCAGAGTTTTGGCTCCCATTTTCTGTATTGTCTATATGAAAGCCAGCATTTCAGAGTCAGAGGTTCACTGCTAGGTCTGCTACCACCATAAAGGATGCAGACACCTTGGGGCAGCTCCTGCACCCCCAGGGTTATGGAAGGAAGACACTTGCCTGCCTGAGATTTTCTTCCAGGGTGGAACTTCTCWAGAGGAACACTCTTCAGAAAGTGCCCATTAAAGAAATTGCTGTGGGGCTTGTGAATACCATTTGGAGTTACTCTGATGAGGGATTCATTGCCCTCTTTTGTCARTGACACACTGATACTTTCCCCCAGCTTACTCCCAAGGAGAACGCAGCTGCAGAGACAGCCTGGCAACCAACCACGGCCTGTCACTGCTGGATGTGCTGTTGGATTCTGGGGCATTTCCTTGTATTTAGGTTTGCTCCTTTGTAAAGCAAGTTTTTTTCCTGATTCTGAAGGTATTTGTAAAACCAGGTGGTGTCCATGGAATGCTCTGCATTCCCTGACTCCACTGGAGAGGATGGAGTGCTGCTACTCAAACCCAAGGTCATGCTGACCTTGATTGCTGCACATGACTAAGAGACCCTTTTTTTTTCTTACTGCTAAAATAAATGCACTGAGAACAGTTCAGTCACTCCTGCCATTTCTGCAGATCCCCTTTTACTCTGAGAGCTTTCTTCAAGTCAAATGGTCAAACTGTAAAAGGTTTCTGTGCATCCAGTGGGTGCCTCAGAGTGAGAGGAAGCCAGCAAAGGTATCACCACAGCAGACACAACTGCCCCAACTCAGCTATTACAGAAGACTTTTCCCCATCACCTCATCTGAGCTCTAAACAGCTGAGAAGCAATTATGCCTAATGTTCCCTGATCTCTTCCCTCTCTGCACATGGCAGGATATTCTGTTTCTGAAACACTTGCCTCATGCCCATGGCATTTGGCCTGTAGMAGGGAGGTTGAGTCCAGCCCCAGAATGTCTAAAACATTTTCTTCTAATAGATGGCTCACCATAAGCTGGAAATGCGTCACACACCAGCCAGTTATTTCCACATCATAAACTCCTAATGCTTCTTTAGGCTGATGGGGTTTTGTATTTGCTAAGAGCTGGAAACGTGCCAAATATTCCTCCATGCATGACGCTTCTTTTATTTCAGTCACTGCTGAGTTAATCGTTGGGTATTTCTGGTGCTTGAAAGCCCCTCCATTTGCTCCTGGCTATGAGCTTAAAGCTGCTCYACAGCCCAGCAGGGACAGAAAACATTTGTGCTGAGATGTGACCTCCCACCCTGGCCATGGGGTTTGCATTGCTGCCATTCCCAAGGACTTCAGGCAATTCCTGGGGCTGGGACCTGAGCTGTCCTCAAATCCAGGTTTCTGCTCAATGAACTCCTGAGATATTTTCTTCAAGCTCTGCATGCCTCCAGTCCTATTCCCCCAACTCTCTGTTTTTTTTCCTCTTCCGAGAACCTTGCCCACTAAAATCCCAGTGGATCTGGGAAGTTCAGCTGATCAGTGATTGCTGGAAGGGGAGCTGTTTGGGAGGGCAGTGAGAATAAATGCAGATTTTCAGCGATGGCTTGACTTCTGTGCTCAGATCTCKGGTGATCCCGTTGGGATGTAATTGTCTGTTCACCCCAAGAACYAAAAGGCAATTCTGTTCCATTAATCACTCTGCTAGCTGGCTTTTAATGGTCTTATCAACACGCTTTCTTGTCTGCAGACTTCCCATCTTTGAAGTGCTCTGCCTGCTCACCTCTCCCCTTAATTTGTTCCTTTTATGGRAAGACTCTGAAAACTGCAGAATTTCCTCTTTTCCCCACAGACTCCAAGTCTGATGTGCTTTCCAGATTCTCCAGCTGCTCAACACTAGTTAAGACTATGCCAACCCATCAGATAACTCGTTTATTTCCACCCCCCACCCCCAGAGGTTTGTGTGTACAAAGCTTCAGGCATAAAAATTGCATCGGTCCTGAAGCTTGGCAGACACACCTGAGGACAGTAGCAAATACCTTTGCTAGGTTAAAACCAGTGATAATACTTCTGAGCTTTTTTTTCAGTACTGAGAGTGAAAAACGAATCGTTTGTATGATGGAGGAGTGGATGAGCTTATTTAACTGMAGGGGGTTTGATTTAGCACGAGGATTTTGCAAGGGATTCAGCCTCAATACAGCCTTTTGCAGTGCTTTMAATCCCTCCTCTTTCCTCTTCTGAGGTTAATGTAGTTATGCTTACACAAGGAGGAGGGTGTATTCTGCAACTTGACACTTTTGTTTTCCAAATGCACCCAGGAACCAGGAGTTAATTACACCCACAGACCTATTTGCATACGCACATGCATGCAAATGCACACAGGCAGTGCATGCATGGCTTGTTTTCTCTCTGCCCTTTCTAAAGGTCTGACCTTGTACCAGCTCTTCTCCTGCAGCTACAGAGCTGCTCCTTCCACAGCTCTGCTCCCCACAAACAAAAGCTCCAGCTCCTCACAAAGAACCTGTGAGGCTGTGCATGGATCCTGGCATCCCTGGCTGACCCCAGACCTCACCACACACAGGGAATCCTCCAAATGTCAGCTCCCACCGGGGCTCCTTTGAAAGGACTGCAAAAATAGTGATGCTTTTCACTCAAAGCATTTCCTCAGCCCTGGGTCCTGACTACAGAGGGGCCTGCTGCCATCCTCTACCCTAAAAGCACAAAAAATTCTTGGCTTGAGTGCAAGCCTCAGCAGAAATGCCCACTGTGGTTGTGGCCACTTTGCACTGAGCTGTGGAGTGCAGATCTGAGGTGGCTGCAGGCAGCAGGMTGTCATCCATGGAGGGGAGGAAGGAAGAAAGGGCAAGGCAGTTAGAGCAGTGAAATCCTGCCTTTACTGCATGCAGGGTACATGAATTAACCAGATTCAGCCCAAAGTATTTTCAAATCACAACAAACTGCCATGAATATTAGTAAACATAAATATCTACAAGATCACCTCTGCATTATCAGCATACCCCCCTGATCTAGAATCTTACACAGCTGTGTAGAGGTGGACAGAATCTCACACTTCAACTTAGACAAAATCTCTAAACATTTTGTGATGTCTAGAAAATAGTTTAAACAATGCAGTAAGTTTGTTCTGAGTCATAATGGACAACAATTAATGACAAGGGCACGGTTCCTGCCCAAATCCCCAAAAGCACAAAACAAAAGCCTTCCTGGTATAAACACAGAATCATACCATATTTCTTAATTCCACCCCAAAACCCTTCAGATCCCCAGTCCCACTGGAGAGCTTTATATTTATCAAAAATCCAATAGATGAAACAATAAGGCATGGCAGAACCCAGCCTGACCAAATTAAAGCCTCTGAGAGTCTCTGTAAATCCATCAAAGAGCATAAAAACCATTAATTTATCCCCTGGTTTGACATCCTCCTGACAACTTAGTATCCAGATGCATTATTAGTGGCCATTTCTTTGCAGTTGGTAGCTAAAAGGGAATTGGGAGGGAAAGGGTTTGTGCTTCCCAGCACAGACCAGGGCACCCCAGGAGCTGCGCTTGGCCACAGGTTGCTGTTTCCTCTTGGTTAAGTTCCTTAACCTTTTTATGCCCCATCTCCCTCTCTGTCCTGGATAACAGCTGCTGATTTACTTCACAAGACTTTTGTGGAGCTYCATTTTTCAGTGCCTGTGATGTATTATTTATTGTCAAAGACATAAACAATCACATCCTGAGGTTGCTGAGCACATCACCTGCATTTTGATTTCTGCCAAAGCCTGTCTTCCGCTCAGACAAACTCTTTCTCCTACACTAGCATGGCAATATTTTCTTACATTATAATGAAATTTAAGAAAGTCAATATGCATGTTTGGGGCCATGAAGTCACTTCCCAATTACTGACTTTCTGGATCAGGGGARGCTCAAGGGAAAGCCACTGGATTTGTGATGCACTGGTGACAAAAATTTACTGTTTGTTTTGAGGACTCTCTGCAAGATGCCTAAAATTGGTGGTCCTGTCAGTATCTTCAGCAAGGTGTTACTCATGTCTGCAGGACAGGTTTTAGGGTGAGGAAATGCCCTGCACTGAGCTTAAAGAGCAGCAGGAGAAACATGTGGAGAAAAGCTGAACAGAGCCCAGACAAAGCACTTCTATCTCTGTTAAAGCTACATGGGGTAAATGCATCTGAGAAAAGGCATATAAAAAGAGGTACATTTTCTATAAATCTTGGTTAAAATATTGACTTGGTTTTCATATTTTTTCTTCTGGGGATTCTGGTCTATTAGGCTTCCTTGTTCCTGTTACGAAATTTGATGACAAACTAGGCAGTGGCTAGATTTAACATCCTGACTGACCTTATCTAACTGACCTTGCACCAAAACAGCACAGTGTGCTGCCAAATTTTCCAATTCTCTTCAGTATCTGAAGTCTCAGGAGGTCCATTTCCTAGATCTGCATCTGCTGACCTTATCTCACTGCCCAAAAGCAAAAGTCCCAGTCAGGCAGTGGGGGCCTGCTCAGGAGTGCTCAGAAATTTCAGCCTGCTCAGAAATGGGTGAGCTCTGGGTGCAAAGCTCTCCTCTGGAAATGCAGAAGCACTCAGCTTGTGGGYGCTGGGGCTGTTGTAAATCACAGCAAACAACAAAGTCTGTGTCACTGAAGTACCTTTAGCTTCCAAATTCAACCAAGAGCAAGTGTTTAGCTAAAATCCTGCCAAACTCTGGAAGACTGAGCATCATTTGGATGATACAAAGCGTTGCAATTTTAAAGATGCATGGCTTCAGTTTGGGGAGAACACTTCTGAACACAAAAATGAAACAGAAAAAGTTAGAAATGTATCTTGTGACTCTCCAGAACTTTTATATTGTTTCACTAGTTATGCAAGCCAAAAATGGGTTTAACACAAAATAGCATTGAATTTTCAATCATTAATGGCACAATCAACTAAAATACATAATCTGTTGCAGTGTTTGTAAACACGTGCAATTAAAGTGGAATAAGATTCAATTATAATGGATTATGTGTGCATAATAATGCAGATCATGCAATTCTTATTAGTTGGGCTGTACCCTGAGCTCGGTTCAGGAGGAAATTATATTGAAATGCTCTCTAATGAAGAGGAAATTTTAATGGGAAGACAAGGTTGAAAAAATATTACTCAAAGCAAGAGGAATGAAAGCATCCGGAGGCAGAATACAAATGACAGCAATACAAAGTCAYTTGACTCCATCTCTGGCTCTTTGCAAAGATCAGGAATTCACACTTGACAGCTGCTGGGAGCCAGGCAGGCACAGTTCACCCCACTGGTTGCCCCTGTTCCCAGAGCAGGTCTGTGCTTCCTCTCCAGATAAGCTCCCCACAAGCTTTGCTCATTTTAGGAGTTTCACCTGGTGCAAGAGACAGAAGAATTCAGCTCTCTGTTTTAAAAGTGTCTCCTTTTAGATGGCTACTTTTTGGGTGGGGGAAAACAATACTCCCAAAGATGCCTTAAGTCAATTAATTTCCACTTTTTTCCTCTGATCTATCAGCTTATATCCAAGGTTGATATGCAGCCATCCAACCCTTCTCTTTGCTCAATCATTCATGGAATGTGGTTTACTTCACATGAGTTGGTTTAATTAACTGTCATTAGGAGTGGGGGAGGGCCAAACTACATTTTCTAATGTGCATAAAATTACTCCTGAAGAGAGTGCAGGTGATAGAGAGCACATAAGGGCTGATCTCAGCTAAAACATGCAGCCCTTGTCTCACTCTGGAAACAGATAGCTCACGTGCTGCTTTACACAGCCTGCTACACAGGGCTCACGTGTACAACAATGCAAACTGTGCTGCACTGATTAGTACAAGGCTTTGCCTTGACTCAATCAATATTTGAGAGGTGAAAGCCATACCACATATGAAGGAAAACAAAATAGATGAGAAAGCCAAGCTGCTGTGCTGCATCAGCCACACAGTCCTGAGGAGGCTGAAATCCTGCAGGAGGGTCTGGATTGGCATGGACAGGGCATAAAGGATTTCTGCTGTTGGCACAGAGCATAAAGGTGCAGTAGGGTGATGACAAGTGACTGTAGGTATGGGAGATTAAACTGGAAATTTTACCCAGAGAAGAAAACCTCTGGGTGTGTCTGGTCCCAYGGTACCACCAGGCATTAAATCTCTCAGATAATCAAGGGGAAAATTGCCCAGAGACCAGAATCCAAATTCTCCATTCTGAATGAATGCTCACTGGAGGAAATTAGAAATRTGTGAAGGAAATGGTACTGTCACCTCAGCTCACGGTGAACAGTAGTCTCATACATATTCCTACACTCAGTGCTCCCCATAGGGGGATTTGTGCCCATCCCAGGGAGAGCAGCACGGTGATCTCCTGGCTCTCTGGGACGGGGTGATCACCCTCCATTGCACATCTCCTGCCTTTTTCTTCATTTTAACTTCCAGTGTTGCAGCACATGAGAGTTCCSTTGTCAGGAATTCTTTCTGGATATTTAATCTGTTTCCTTTTCTCRTTTCTAATTATCATACTTCCTTTTACCCCCCACCACTTAATTTTCCCTGTCTTTGGCATTTGTACCTTTCAGCACTGGATTGTAACATCTCTCTGTAGCCATTTTTCTTTGAGTGTATTACAGATTCAGTTCTTCCAGTACTGATTTAGTTCCTTTAATCTTCCTTTATAAATGAATCTCTCTATCCCCTTGATAATTTTTGTTACTCTTCTCTGAACTCACCACAGTTTTTCAATATCTCCTTGCTAATGAGCTTCCCAGAACTGAACACAATGTTCCAGGTGTAGAAAGAGCAGAAGAGCACAAAGATGATCTGAACCTGTCCTGCCCCAAACTGCAYTGCCCTTCTGCTGCCACAGCTCATTTCTAGCCTGGCTCTAACTTGTGCCCACAAGTTTGAAGAGAGTAGATGGACTTCACCTACTGCTCTGTTTCACATGTTTAGCAGGCAAATTCTAATTTTTTTTTTTTTGGCAACTATTATTGGGTATGCAGATCTGTCCTGAAGACTGCAGTCTGAAAATGTCACCCATGAGGAAGTCAAATCCTGCCTTATGTCACTAACTCAGAAAATATACAAATTGTACAACATGCTGGGGTGGAAATGGGTTTTCATAAGCTTTCAGGCTCACAAGACTCACAACCACAGAAGCAGACACACAAAATTATGAACCCAAACCTCCTTTCCTCCTACCAATGAAAACTAATGATCTGTTTGTTCCAGTAAATGGGGAAACTGGTCACAGTCTCCTGTTCTGTAACTAATCCTGGACGCATTTTATACTGTCCTGACCCAGCTGCTTCTCTCTCTGGATCTGTTTGCATCTTTTGTGGAGGATTTAATTCCTCCTAGTTTCATCTCATCTGCATATCTTATTAAAATGTTGTTTTCTTCACCATTTCTAGATGAACAGTGAAGATATTAAATAAAAATTAAGAGTAAGCTTTGTGGTTCTTCTACAGTTTCTTCATCTTCAGCTCCATGCTTTGCCTCTCCTTGTCAGCTTCTCTTTATGGCTTTCCAGCCTGTTTTCAATTAAGACAGTGTTGATCTTCAAGCTGATTTAAATTAATTTTTCTAGAAAGATTTCATGAGGCACAGCATCAAATGCACTGCTCAGATGCAAATATATTACAGCTCCAGCATTCCCTTCATCTGTTAATTTTCTGTTTCTATCAGAAAAGCAATCAAGTTTGTCTGCTGAGATTTATTCTTGCTAGACTGGCACTGCTGGAGGCTCTGTGCTGCTGGACCCAGGTGCCAAACTCCCATGACCAGAGTTGTGTCTGGGGCAGCTGGATGTGCCAACCTCTCCARAAATGGGTGTTTGGGGGACACTGTTATGCTCATTCTGCACTGTGAGCACAGCTAACTGGCAGTTCTGTCATTATTGTACCCATGCAAGCCCAATATACTAACTTGTGATTTCTGTCCCAAAATGGGATCCTGTACAGCAGCCTGGGGTGCAGCTTCCCTCCTGGAGGGGCTGCAGCCAAGGCTTGTGGTGCCTCCAGCTGCTGGCAGCAAAAACCCTTTTGTTGTGGTGAGGCCACCCAAGAGACCTCAGAGAGAGCTGTGTGCTGGCACTTCTGCCTCAGCAGCACCTGCTGAGCATCCTGCTCCCTGTCCAGCTGCCTGTCCTGCTCCCCATCCTGTTCCATCTCCTGCCCCCTGTCCTGCTCCCTGTCCTCTTCCTATCTCGTTCCCTGTCCTGCTCCCTGTTCTGATCCCTATCCTGCTCCCTATTCTGTTCCCTGTCCTGCTCCCTGTCCTGCTCCCTGTCCTGCTCCCTGTCCTGTTTCATCTCCTGTTCCCTATTCTGTTCCTTGTCCTCTTCCTTGTCCTGTTCCCTGTCCTGCTCTCTATCCTGTTCCATCTCCTGCTCCCTGTCCTGTTCCTTGTCCTGTTCCCTGTCCTGCTCTCTATCCTTGTCTTGTTTCCTGTCCTATTCCCTGTCCTGTTCCCTGTCCTACTGAGCTGCTGGCAGCAGTGGCCATTGCCAGGAGTCACCCAGGGACCCCTGCAAGGAGCATTTGATGGCCCCAGTTGTGCCACCTGCCTTTGTATTCCTCACCCTCAGCACCTTCCAGAGCAATGCTGATTAGTTTAGAAAGGGTATTAGGTAGATATTCAGAAAATAGTGTTTGGGATAATTTATTTCTCATTTAAAGTGTCTATATAGCCTTTTCATTAGTCTAATTCTTAGTCTTCTGGTAGCTAATTAGGAGGAATAATCACATGCAGCATGGCATTTTCATCACTTCCCCCAATAACATGAGCTGATCTGTTTCAGCTGATTTAGGTTTGAGCTCATTTTCCTTGAAGTGTTTCCTCATATGCTACCAAGAAAAGGTGTTTTATTGGCTTTTCCTCATTTCTGAATTGTTCACATTTCTTTTATCAGTCTCGTTAAAGATAGGTTCTAGTCATCATTATTTTCAGTTTACTAATTAATGGACATATCATCTGTCCAGGATTTGTGCTTGTCTTCCCCTGACACTCATATAATAAGAATCTTTCATATTCCCTTTAAACCCTTTGACAGCATTCATTCACTCTGATTTTTTTTCTATCCTTATCATTCCCTGATGAGCTTTAAATGAATCTGTATTCTTGTTTGATTCCCCTCCCACCGTTTCCTATTCCAGCACAGGGTTTTAACCTCACATCTTTGAGCAGTCCCTCGTGAAGTGACTGTAACTGTGGCAGATAGAAAACTTTTCCTGCACAGTTATTAATCATGCAGATTGTGCATCCTGGCTGCCAGAGACATTGGAGGGGTCGTTTCTGGAAATGGTCCCTGGTGAATTATGGGTGCAGGGCCTGGGTCAGGACAGGGACCACTGCCACAGGGTCCTCCTAAGCTGAGCATCCTCCCATGGGACAGACAAATATCAGCCATTAACCCCCCTAGAGCAAGCTGCAGTCCCACCAAATTCAKCAGGGTCCTTCAAAGGATCCCTGGAATACACCTGATGCTCATAAAAAACCTCTTGCTGTCAGTAATTGGTTATTTAAATAATTATTTCCTTAAATAATTAGTTAATATTTGTATAGTACTTTGAAGGTGTYAAGTGCTCTATGAGTGTCCACATTATTTTTGGCATTTAAGGGCCCTTTCAGTGTCTGCTGGCAGTGCCTGGTTCTCAGCATTAATGAATGATGTGACACTGCTTAGGGGTAGAWGCGTTCAGCAGAAAGGATCAGTTGATAGCTCTCCCCACAATCTGTGAAAATRAAACAAAACAAAACAAACCCCAARCCCAAACAAACTTACTGTTTGCCAGGAAAGGGAATATCCACCTTTACCACTCCCTTGGGGCGGCAGAGAGCCTCATCCTGGGCCCCTGGTCCAAACGGGGCATTGTTGTCCTGGGGGTGGGGAGCAGAGCTGGGACAGTCTGCCCCACTCTGTGTTCCAGCTGCAAACCCTCCCCTCACCCCATTATGGCTTGGTGGGATAAGGGAAAAGGCAAATTCTCTTCTTCAGGCCATGTAAGTAATTACATTTTTYACTGTCACCTCTAGAGTGGGAATTCTGAATATGAATGATTTTGTTTTTTAAGAGTCACTACATTTCCAGCAGGGACACTGGTGAAGTTATTCTCAAAGTCAGGCTATCAACATATTAAGCAGCCTCTTGATGTGATCTGTCTAAATCAGGTGGAAGTGGTGTTTGTGTTGGTTCTGTTTATGTTGTTCCTRCAAACTTACTTAAAGTTCCTGGGTAATTCATTATTCTGGGAGCCTAATGCAAGGCAGCAGGTACTACAGTTCCCCTGCAGAGTCTATTTTCAATATTAATTATCTTGCTGTGCATTAAGTAGTTTTTGTTTTTGCGTTAAAAGGTTTATGAAAATTAGATTATTAAAATGATAAAAACTAATTTTCTCAAGTGTAGCCACTCTGCAGCAGTCAACTAAAAAGAGAAAAATATGTGCACTTAGTTGTCTTGGAAAAATGGCACCATGACTAAATTATCATATGTGGAGGAAGGGAACAGTTGAAAGGCTGCTTGATCACAAATGTTGTTGCTGTCCTGCTGGCCACACATTTGTGCTTGTGTTGATGGGTCTGCTGCTCATTTTCATTCCCAATAAAGCAGATTTTTGTCTGAGAAATTAATTTCAGGATATGACAGGAATGGCTCTCGCTTGCAAAGGCACCACATCTGCTGTGGAGCTGAGCCCGAGGTGGCAGCAGGGAGTGCTCTGACTGCYTTTCAGGAGTGGGGTGATGGATCCTGCCTGGGGCTGGCTCTGCTTTCAGGGCGTTGAGCTCGGCTGCCCTCTTGCAGGGGCAGCTGTTCCTGGAGGATGAGCTTATGGGCAGAGGAATCTCTTACCAACAGCACTGCTGTGCCTCGGTTCCCTTGCTGCAAAGTGATGAGGAAGCTCTGAAGGAGAGGGCTGAGTCCCAGCCCTGCCTCCTGTGAGACTCTGTTATTAGTCTGCTAATGCTGACTGATATCTGGTTTCACTCCTTTGCTCTTTATCCCCGGTGACATCCAGAGGGACTCTGCAGAGCTGGCACAGCTTATTACAATGTATGGCTAAATTTGGGGCTGCTGGACCTCAGCAGATTTGTTGGTTTAATTTTGGCCAAACAGCAAACTCTGAGGTGAGGATTGGATGGTCAAGAAAGATATATCCATCCCCTTCCTCTCTGAGCCAGGGGGCTGGAAGTGTGATCAGAGGTGGCTGCAGCTCCCAGAGCCCTGCAAGGCTGCCAGCCCAAGCTGCATTTGCTGTCCTGTCACCTCTGCTGCTTCCATCACTTGTGGGCTGAGGGAGAGCCAAGAGGGCAAAGCAGCAGCCATGCCATCCCCATYCCCTGTGCTCCACATCCTCCCCTGTGATGCTCCCACAGAAGATCCTGTCCATTCCCCCATCATTATAAACGGGGACCTTTAAGTGGCATAACACATTTTGTTATAACAAAGTTTCCTGCCTGTCAGGCAGAGGGATCTGCAGAGAGTTTGCTAATGCCAAAGCCATGGGAATTAATGTCACTCTTATCTTTAGCAGTTGTCACCCCCATTGCACATGTAAGGATGAAACCAAAAGAGCAAAAGGTGCTTTGTGAGATACCAGAGTAAGCCAAGAAGCTGAGGAATAGTAAGAGAATTGCTCTGATTATTTTTCATGATGCAAATATCCATTTTATGTGGTCCTGTAGTGGTTTCTGCATTTTGGAACACTTTCCTTCAATGACTAGCATTCTAAACATCATTTTTTCTATGAGGTTGTTATTGTTAGTGTTATGAACTGTTTATTTGTTGATATCATGCAGTTTTCCAATGTCCTAGAATTTATTATGGGTATTAGAGATGCCAATGTTTATCCATTTTACACCTTCATTATCTGATCTAGCCCCATCATTACTCCAGATACATACAATGGCATTATCACTGTTGTCTTGTTTAATTATAATTCCCCTTTGTTTAGTGCCTTATTTCTAAGAAATAATTTGTTAGAAAACATTCTGAAGCATAACCAGACCCCATATTACATATGTTTGGATCTCAGGCATTTGACAGGAAATATCTKTGACTGAGAGGTGGCACAGCATCTGTTTTACATCAGTGTTCACAGGTTGGGCCAGCAGCACAGTTAATGCCARACCCTAACAGCCTCTGAGAGCCTGAAATATCTGTGCTGGGTACCCCAGCCTCTAACACGTCCACAGAGAAGGTTTCCCAGCATGGTGGATACAGTCTCTGCTCTCAGAAAATGAGTGATTTGTCATATGAATATATGCCTCACCTATRGCAAAAATGAGTGAGGTATATTTGATCTTTTTCCCTTAGTTTTTCTGAGCTGAACCTCTGTTGTGTGAGCTTACACTCAGTGGTAGAGAGGGAAAAGGAGGAGAGAGTGAGGCAGGAGGAAATTAAAGCAGRGTTCAGCTGCCCCTGGCTGAGGTGGACACAGATGTCACCCTGTCRTGGTGGCAACTGTTGGATTTTTATGCTGAGCAGGATTTTAAGGATCAACTCAATAAAAAGTAAAGTCGATACRAGAATGCAGAACACAGAGGGGGCAGAAGGACAGCTGTGACACGTGTGACATGAGGGGACTCCTGATAAAGGAAACTGCCTGTCCACCCTGGGCAGAGAAAGTGTGCTCCCAGCCCAGGACAAATCACTGAATGTCCTGCCTGAGAGAAAGCAGTGAAAAGGCTGACCTGAACCCATTTTTAGCAGTGATTGTTCTTCTGACTGGAAATGTTTTCCAGCTACAGGGAAGCTGCACTTGGCTATGAGCAGGTTCTGCCTTGCTGGATGCCCAGCAGGTCATCAGTGTGAGGTGGTGGGATGTCACCAGCACCCGAGGAGGACAGGCTGGGCTTGTTCAACAGCCCTTCCTCTGATTGCACTGTGTTGCTCATGGCAATCATTGGCCACAAGTAACACAGAGTCACAGGAGGTCTTGTAAGAGCATCTGCTGCAATAAAAGCAGATTATTGTATCTGTATTTTGGGGAAGCTTGCGGTGAGTCTCAGTTAGTAACCCCAAACACAGCCCTTCATTCCCCTGTAAGGCTGGAAGGGAAAATCCCAGTTTCTCAGCTTGTGAGGTGTCATTAATAAACAACCTCTGGAGAAAATACCAGAAACAGTGTTTTGGAACAAATGACATGATTAAAAAAGTATATTTCATCCAGCAAGTAATTATCACGCCTGCTGACATTTGCTAAGATATAATTCAGTGAAAAATAGAACCTGTGTTTCTGCTATAGATTCTGGCTCAATTCCCACAGATACCAATCCTCAATCTTTAGCCAAAATTTGCTGAGGCATTGTCTGACACAGAAAATGGACTCTGAGTTCTAATGTAAAAGCTAATTACAGGAGGTACTGCAAGACAGGGCAAGAGATGATGCCTGTAGTGCTTAAGTAGACAGGGTTTGGTACCCATTCTTTTCCAGAAAAAGACCTCCCAGATGTCAGTAACTCTGCCTCAGATGCAGAACATGCCCACAGACACATCCTACTCCAGTACTGAATAGCATAAATTGCCTTCTCTCCTCTTCACTCAACCCCCAAACACCTGCAGCAGTACCAACAAATACCATAAAAATTAGAAACAACATTCCAGTTCTGAATACACAGAAGCTGGGGTATGTCTGTTCACACAGGGGGAGGTGTGAGGATTTGGCTGATAGGTGAGAAGTCAAGATTGATTCTATACAACACAATGTTTGGAAAAGCTGTCTATCTATTTATTTATCAAGAGTGGCTTCATGCCTGGGCAGAGGTGGCAGCTGGGTCAGTCAGGGCAGCAATGCCCATCTTGGGGCAGCAGAATATTGTGGGGGGCAATAATGTCTTTGCAGGCATTGAGACCTTTGGCATCAGGTCTGGATTCCCCAGGTGCCTTTTCCCTGCTTAGCACCAGGAAGCTGCACTTKGCTTTGACAGTTTTGCCTGCAGGCTGTGTGAAACTGCACAGCAATGAGGGGGCTGGCAAAGGCAGGGTAACAGCAGGGCTCAGGATTGCAGGGAAACTGCTGCAAAATGCACTTTTGTGGGGGAGCTGCTCTGCACTGAAGGCTCAGCCGGCCGTGGCAGTCCTGGGAGCCAGCAGGGGCTGGGAGCAGCAGTGGCAGCTCCCAAACACCCAGAGAGGCACCAGGAGAGAGCTCAGGGACCCCACCCAGTGCTCAGCTTCCATCACACCCCCTGAGTGACTCGGAGCAAACATCATTCCCTACAGGGAAAGGAGAAATAGAGACCTTGGCTCTCCAGCAGGTGCAGGGAAGCTCTCCAGAGCTTTGCCAGGGAGGTGGCACAGCCTGTGGTGTAAGGGGCTGTAAGGTTCCTCTTGCTCCCTGCTGTTTCTCCAGCACCATTTCTCATTTAGGACGTGGTTTGGCGTGGCAGAGCAGTGGGTAGGGGCCATTCTTTGGTAGGCTCATCTCCATGCAGGGCTGTTGTGTGCATCTGGCCAGTTCGTCCAGGACACTGCTGCAACTGGAGCTGTTCCTGCCAGGCACTATTTTCTATATGCTGCAGTGGCAAGAGCTAAACATCCCAAGGTTAACAAGGCTTTTCCTCCGCTGGGGTTTTGCCTGCTGTGTCTCAGGATCACCTGTRTTTCACTACACTCTACAAGAGCACCTCTGTTTGCTCCCCTCACTGCACCCTAGCACAGCTCTCTGCCACCTAATTCCCATGGCATGCCTGGGACCTTCCCATCCTGTGAGCAGCATCACACAGCTCTCACATTTCAGCATGCAAAGACCACCAGAGATCACATAAAGGCATTAAAAGCACTTGTTGAAAGGAGAGTGCCCAGATRGAAAAATGAAAGAGCTGTTCTCCAAGGTCTGTGCCTGCTCACACACCATCCCTGCCCTAAACTGAGATTAATGTTTCAAAGGAAACACAGTGTCCTGTGGGCACTTTCAGAAAGGTCCTGCAGAGCAGCTGAACCGGGGTAAACTTATTAGAGGCACAGTCTTCTTGCTTCTTTCTCTGCAGTATATGGGAATAARCCCCTTATGGAAGGGTACATGTGCTATCAGGGATGCAAAGTGAACTTTGACAGTTCTCATTACCCAGGGACAGGGAGGTCTGTCACCCTCTGTTACAATGCCAGCACATATTTGTGTGATGGTGTTGAGGGCTCATCTGGCCACAAAGAACTCATGCTAAATCCTGCCCAGCATGGGATTCACACAGGAAAAGATTTAATACAGAATATATGGATGGTGGGGAGACAAAATCCTCTTCATCAATTGCCACAGCTAGCATGGGATCAGCTGGGTATGGAATACCTTAAATTTGTGTCCCTTGGGGCATCAGGAAAGGAGCAGCAGCACCTTACCTTAATGCAAGGTGAAAATCCTTGTGTGGCAGTAAAGAGGAAAACTGAGGCTGCCCTTGGGAAACGAGGGAATATTTGTCACTCATTTAGGAAACAGCAGGGTAGGACTTGCAGGTTGGCTAAATGTCTGAGCGAAGTTCCTGGAGGAGAAGGGATTAATGTGTTTTCTGGTACACGTTCTAATTTTCCATCGCACTGTGGCAAGCTTACGGTGGTCATGACATGCTYTGTGATGGTGATCAATATCTAATTAGGCAAAACGCTAATTTGCTAGTGCCTGAAGCCTTTAACCTCACTCTCCAGAGTGAGCCCCAGGTATATTTCTGCTGTGGCAAATCACTTGTGTCCTCGCCCTTSACCTGGCAGGCTTAACTCCTATCTGACAATGCCACTAGTGCAGTTTAACCTCTTCTTTTTGCTCTGTGTGAAAAGCTAAACCACAGCTCTCCTTCAGCCAAAACCTGAAGCAGAAGGTGATGCTCAGGCTTGTCCCTGCAGGAGATGAGGAGGGATAGCTGCGCCCGGTGTGCTGTTTATGCAAGAATTAACACCACGCTTTTAAAAAAGGCACATTTTGGTGATCCAGAGCTGCTGCAGTTTCCTCCTGCATCCTGAAGAAGTTGCTGCCATCCCTGTCCCGTTTTTCCAGCCGGGAAATCCATAGCTGGTAGTAGAGCAGCACCTAGAGGCGGATCCCAGGGACAGCCCTGCCCAGGGATAGCTCTGCACAGAGGGGCACGGGGGGCTGGGGAGAGGCGCTGCCGGCTCCCTGGGAGCACCCACACAACTGCAGGGCTGTGGCAAAGAGTGCCCCAGAGTTTTCCCAGTGTCCCAGAGGATTGGGGTCAAAGCAGAACGGACCCAGCCTTCCTGGATCTCAGGACCATTCCTACCTTCTATGTCAGACCTGCCAGATCTGTGAGACCAAAGAGAAATGATTTCTGTGGGATCCTTCTGATCACTCACCTTCCCARCAGGAAGGGAAGGGGAAAGGGCAGCCAGTTTTTACTCAGTGACTCCTCCTCTCCTTGAACCACAGGCTCCTTTTTCCCCTTGCTGCTCACTGGGATACAGCTGGCTTCTACATGGTTGTTTCTTCCAGCTTTTTCTAAAAGATGAATCAGTTCTTTATACCTGGTATTTTCTTCTTTTCCTCACAAAACTAGTTTTGTATTCAAATTCAGTCACTTCTCTGACATTGGCTGTTCCATTAGCCAAGAAACCAGCTCATTCTTTGCAGCCTTTGGCCAATGCTGTGGATCTGCACTTGTTTTGATATTTAAGCATTTTGGAGAAAATAGGGATGCTAGAAATAGTGCAAAGGGGAAATGAACAAAAGCTTCCCTTCCTACATGTGCCAGCACAATGCTGTAAGTGTCACTGGCCACCAGCAGCCAAGGAAAGCACCAGGAGGATGTGGCACGGGACTGAGGCCCTGCCCCAAGGGATATTCCTGACCTTAGTGCTGTTCTGCCTGTGCTAGGATTGTATCTCACTTTAAATAAGATCAATAGTAGGGTTGGAAAAGCACACAGAAAGCTGGTCTGCTCTGAGAGGAGACTGCAGCATTAAATCTCCCAAACTCTCACAGCAAACTGGAAGGCAGTGCCTTTGGTGTCAGTGATTGCARTGGGCATTGTGTTTTCACTTGCTGGTTCCTAATGTGCTGGTCACCAACCTGCCATAAGGCTGGGCCCTTTCTCACTCCTGCAGCCACTGCTGAGTCACTAACCAGCACTGCTGGGTGCTTTAGGCTACTGAGAGCCCTAGGACAGAGTGAAGGTGGTTCTGTGGTCACTGAAGGGGAAGGGGAAATGCACCTCCCTCTCATGTGATGAGCAGCAACGTCATGCAGCCCTGCAAATTCCTCATTTCTTAATCAAAACCAGATATTCCAGCAAGAAATTGAATATATATATATATATATAATATATAGAGAGCCATGCAGGACTARCATAGTCAATAAAGCATGTCAGCAAACAAATTTATTTTTAATACTCGTAAACAAGACTCAGTGCAGGYGGAATGATTTGCAAAGATCAGGACTGTGCAGGGGTACCTGAGGCTGCTGCTTTCCCTCCTACTTGACCAGCAGCACTGAGGGGTCTCTTTCGTGCTTTTGAGAGCAGCATACTGCAGGGAAGGATTTATCTCTGTTTCTGACTTTCAAAGAGATAAAACCARTAGAATTTTGATTCCCACTCCCTCATTGGTTTCTAAGACTAAAAACATCTGAGCTCTGTGACTTGGTTTTCCTTTCTGGGAGAAGAAAGGTGGCTCAATCCCATCTTCTTGTCCAACGAGGCTACCAAGGCATGTTTTGTGCTATCCAAAGTTTTCCTTTCCAACATCTAGCTGGTATCCTCAAATGAGCATCTTTGCTACTGCAGCTTTTCTTAACCTTTTGGGAAAAAAGAAAAAGCTTTCTGTAATCTRCCTCTGAAGTATTTGTCTAGAGGGAAGATGAAAAGGGCTAAAGGAAGATRCACTCAACAGAGGAAGCTGCATAATTGCCAAGAAAGCATATCCTGTGCAGGCCCAGACACTGCTCTGCTGAGAGGCCACTTCTGGCAGTAACTTCCCTGGTGCTAATGAATTAATGTGTGTATTTTATCAAACCTATGGAATTGATGAGGGCAGGTGGCCAGCTGGCCTGTGTCAGTGCAGCTCCACAGCGTTTGGCTTGCGCCGTTGGTCAGGCACTGCCCASAAGGCCAGGGCACACAAGTGCCACAGGAGGGGAGCTGCTGCAAATGAGGGGCCCWGCAGAGCCCCTGCTCACCAGAGGCTCAGTGAGGTTCATTAATTGCTTAAAGAGCAGCAGATGAACTGAGGGTTTCCTCAGGAAACACGAAAGAGGCGGAGCAGGAGCGTTTGCAGCGGGGTTTCGCGGCAGCTGGAGCAGCTGGTGGGCAGCAGGCGGGCTGGGCAGCGGCAGCAGCAGGATGGGCTCTGTCTGCTCACACCTCTTGGCATTAATCCAATCTGCTGGGCTTCTCCTTCAGGACATCCGTGGGAGATCAGGTGTGGCATGTCTTTAACTCTKGGAAGGTGGCAGAGAGGCTTGTCTGGAACCCACACTAACAGGGAAACCCTCAAAGCCTGTGCCTTGGTTTTGCAGACTGTAAGCAGCCTTACTGTCTGGTTCTTCAGTAGGTTTTGGGTCTGATGGTGTGCTCTTCATTTTCAGTGAAAGGGACACAAGTAATAGCTGTCTTGTTCAATGTCATGAATGACTATTGAAGTCAACATTGGCTGTGAGAGACATTTCCCTCATTGAATTAATTCTGGTGTGCAAGGTTTCATTAAATACATGGAACAGATATTGACTGAGTGCTGCAAATCCTCTCCTAACTGCAGTTATTCCTTCTTGTCCTCCATTTATAAACTGAATCCATACTGGAACTGTACAAGTGACAACTCACTTAAAAACTGACAGTAACTGTTYTGTTTGCAAGCTCACAAATAGGAATTACTTAGCCTCCATAGAGGAAAAGGTTGTATTTTCCATCCTACAGGTTTAAGCCAAAYCTTGCCTAGGGCCTCTGCTGTTTCCCAAGAGCCAGGAGGCAGCTCTCCTGTACTCCAGCCCAGCTCTGTATCTACAGGGCYATTCTCTAATCTCTTATTCCTGAAAGCCATTGCTCTACAAACATGATAAATAGACTGCTAGGAGCGTTTAACATTGAATATTCCTGAAGCATAATTATTCCAGCCTCCCTTGGCAGCAGAAACATTACTCTTATGTCAAAGATGAGGAAACAGGGGCGCAGTGCCTTGTCCAAGCTTGTAGGACTGTTCAGCCCTGGGCTGTGATCCCAGGTCAACCCTGTGAACTGTGTTCCAGTCAGTGCCWGCTAYTGCCAGTGAATTAAATAAWAGCTCAGTGGAAGAGGAAAATGAAGCAGTACTGCTGAGGAAGACAAGGTATGGTTTTCAATGAGATTTGAAAATTGAGACAGGAGCTGATTAGGTTGATATCACCATGCAAGAGATGTGAAACAACCAGCTCTCCACAGCTGGGCTGGTGGGAATATCGACCAGGTGGAATTRCTGCTCCTGAAATGCAGTTACCTGCCACACTGCAGTGCTGCTTGGAGGGGGTTATTCTGTCATGGGGGGAAAGAAACAAACCTTTCCTTCTCTGACCCCCAAAATCTTAGGGAAACCTGGTGCAGTAATAAAACTTGATTTTTCCTTGACTGCTTTGCAAAGAAGATAATGCCAGAGGAGCAATGGAGACACAGTGGAGGAGAGAAAGTTTATAGGGAATAACTGTTAACTGTATAAGGAACACATCTATAGTGTCAGGCCATATCTACTCTGTGATGGGAGAAATTGCAGGAAAGACAATATTTGAGTTTGCTGAGCCCCTGAGTGTGATCCCTCCTGTCCCTGGCACAGGCTGTGCCTTGGCTGTGGTTCAGATGGGCTGGAGGGAGGAGAGACCAGGGGGAAAAGCCCCCGGCCTGTGCTTGCTCTGCAGGCCCTGTGGCTGAATACAGTGGGGCAGAYGACTGAACTCCCTTTGCAGGCTGCAGGGAACGTCAGGTGACAACAGGGCAGAGTGGCACTGACAGCAGGCTGAGAACTGCAGTGAGCTGACAAGTGGTAGGGAGAGCAAGGGTGTGCAAACACCCACACCCTAAATGTGCCAGACATAAGACAGAGAGGGAGCATTATGGATGCAGAAACTTTTGAAATGCCAGTTGTCCAAGAATGTCTATCTTTGCTCTGATGCCCCCTCTCCAAGTATTATTAGTGGTTTKTGACATGAAATCCAGTTCCAGCTGACTGACACCTATCAAACAAAGCACACCATGGATTGTGTATCAGCCTGGTGAACTGAGGAGGAAAAAAATAAATCCCCATTTCTGAAAATTGTCTTTAAAAAAACTTAAACTCTACACAAACAAAAATWCCAAACAAGCTGCCTGTGCATCTCATGCTTTACAACTGTATGACCAAACACAGCTGCTCTGCACTCACACGTGTCTGCTAGTTCTGCCTGAGTTAATGGGGAACCTGGAGCCCAGGAGGGTCCCCTCTGGTGAATCTCCTGCAGTTCACATTATGAAGTGTTGTCTGCAGCAATACTTTATATTTTTAAAATACAAAAATTACACACCACAGATAATGGTCCAGTGGGATGAGTGAACTAAATAAGGTTGCACCACTAGTGGAGGTTTACCTGCTCCTTTCCAAACTGGAAAACCACAAACCATTTGTTTGAATGGAATTGCTTAGGGACTATTTACAAACATTCCAGCACCCAAGGGTTTGGGCAGCTTTCCCACAAGTTTATCTGGTTGCAGTATGCTCTCTGTCCAAGCACCCAGCCTCTCTTGTGCCCTGCTCTGCCTTTAGTGCTGCTGGAATCCTGTTTCCTCTGTGATGAGGAACCTGCAGAGAGCAGATGGGTTCCTTGCTCTGGCTGCTCCCAGGGATGCTCCTGCTRTCCAGGAGAAGCCTGGCCCCTGGGAGCCCTGGCAGTGGCTCTGCCTTGGGGGCTTGGTGGCCAAGGGGGATGTGGCATGTGGAGCTGGAGACAGTCAGGGTACCAGAGGTCTCATGGAACACCAGCAGGATTTCTGGTTGGCTGTGCACAATGGTGAATTTATATGGATTTTCTGCTGCCTCAAAAAGGAGAACAGGCAGAGAAGCAGGGATGAGGGGGAAAGGATCAGCATTGATTAAGCTGACAGTTCTGCTAATGTCACTGTGGACASAGCCACTTTCCTTTCCTTTGCCAGCAGCAACTTCAATAATAAGATGCAGAGGGAGAAGGAGGGAACGTTTCTGCTCACAGTGCTGCTGGCAGTATTTAGATGAGAATCTGGTGCTGTGATGGATGGCCATGATGCAAAGATACATAGTGATCAGGGCTCTGGAAATGCAGGCAGATTAAGCAGGACTGTGCCTGACTGGTCTGAAGGTGACTCTACTGAGAGCCAGTGGTTACATGCTAATCTCCTTTTGCTCCCCACAAATAATATTTGTGCAGAACTCACAACAATCCTTGCAAATATGCTGGCAGGTGCTGCTTTCTCGCTTTGGCCTAGATTTGCTCTCTGGGCTGTGGGGTTCACAGGCAGAGGAGAATTTGTTTGGTCCTGAGGAGCCAAGGTGCACATCAAGCCTGGGCAGAGCCGAGTGATGCAGCTGTCCTGGCTCCTGCCCCTGGTCCCCCAGTGTCCCCACTGGGCAGGCTGGCTGAATGGCTCTCTTGTCTCACCATGGTCTGCAGACAAACTCAGTTCTTGAGCTCTGTTCTGTTCTATAGGAGCCTTTTTCCTAATTTTACCTTCTGGCAGCTAAGGAGGCTTGATACGCTCTGCCCAAGCACCTCTAGCTTCAGGGTAAATTAGTGTGTTCCTGGTGGGTCTGGAATGTGCTGGCAGGCTGTGTGAGATGGGACAGTCTTTGTCAGATTCACAGACACCAGTTAGGGCTGGATTGAACAGGGATAAACCACAAGTAAGGAGCGTGAATCATGGTGACTGTGCCCTGTACCTGTACCATGGCTGAGGAATGAAATGAAATCTTTTTACAMCCACAGTTTTAGCCCAAACCAACTCTTTAGAAAAGGAGGAGGGTGATGTAGAAATACTGTCCAGGCTGGTTGGTGTTATGGTTGTCATCAGCACATGGGTTTCCACACTGAGTTTAATTGTAGTTACAGTGTCCACCAAATATTGTACCTCACATGGTGACTCTTAATTCTTACATTAGACAGCTGGACCAGGATTTAGGGCTCATTCCATCCACTTTCATGGRCAGAGTCAGATTTAGTAAGAGATGTTTCTGGTTTTATCAACTTCATGTGTATTTGGCAAAATGATCTGTGCTGGGCAGCTCTAAGAAGAACCATTTGTATAAATACCCAGACATCATTATTTGGATCCACATCTCCAAGGTCATTATGAGGAGGTAATCTTTGACATCTTTCAAAGCACCAAGTCAGGCTATTTCCAAGCAGGTTTCCTCTTGGAAATGAGTATAAAGCTTTAGTTTTAATTCTGTAGGAGTGAAACTGAMAATTAATCACATCTCCAACACTAGGCTTCACATATAGAGCATTGTGGATATCTATCTCATGTCTCCACTTAGCCAGGGGCACTGTCTTTGCTGTCTCTTTCATCCAAGGACAAAAGGAATTTGTTAGCATGGCAAATGTTCTCCCATTCTTGCAAATTAGCATTAGAGCATCACTATAGAAATATTCCATGCTATCTGGATTATGGCAATTAAATTTCTATCAATGAAAGCTGGTTTCTGAACTAATATTTAAAGAAGATGAGAGAGAGATGTCTACACGAGGGGCATTACTAAACAGATTTCAGTATTTATTTTTCTGACASAGATTCTGTTTCTCCAGAAAGGGTAATGTACATCCATCTTGCAAGGAGTTCCCTTAGAGGGCTTAAATGAGGAGTGAGGCTTTGAGAACAAAGTGAAAATGGAAGAAATATACTGCCACAGGAAGATCAAAAATGAGGCACTTGGGGCTTCAGAGAGTTATCATTAATCCCCTCCTGCCCAGAGGGCATTCCTGTGTGACCATCAAAGTGACACACACAGCAGTCTGGCGGTTTGCCACATCTCTGGGTTTGATGGACTTTGCTCTGGGGATGGCTAAACCTCCAGCTGTTCAGAATGGCAGCTGGTTTTCCTCAACAAATTCACTCYCATGTTTATCTGACCTATCTGGAACCACAAAAGTCGATTATAAATCGTTTCAAGTGTGTTTTCAACACCTTTTCCTTACCAAAAACCTGGAAAGACAAGGAGCCATCAAAACCTGAGAGCTTGTCCTGCCTGAGCACAGCTTTGCCTTTAGATTAGGATCAATGTCAAGCCTGGGCTGTACTGCCTAAAACTGTTGTACTTATGGTTTAACAAAATGTATAATAATGTTCACTTACTAATACGGGGTGGAAGTGCAGATGTGTGTCTGTCTGGTGTGCTGATAAGGCTGTGAGGGTGACATTTTCCCCCAGGACAGCACTAAGCAGTCCCTGGCTGGTTCTGTGAGGCACTACTGCCCAAGCAGTTGCATGGCAAGAACATATACTTCAAATAGGTGAAAGGAGGCAAGGGTCAGAAATAAACTCCAAGAGGAGAGGTGAGATCTTCTTCAAAGGGAGGAGGAGCTCAGGGATAGAGCTGAGGGTCTCACTGAACCAGCAGTGCCTGAAATGGCTTGATTCTGTTCTCCTCATTAGCTTGGGCATTCTCCAAATCAAGGGATTTAGAGCCCTGAAAAACTGTTTAATAGTAACTGACAAAATGTAAGCATTGATTTTGAAAATGCTGCACCGGTATGATGAAAGAGTAGGTACGTGATGGATGACAGAGAGATGTGGGAAGCACCTGTTTGGCTTTSTTTGGGTTGAGTAAAAGATGAGAGAGAGGGAAAGAAAAGGATCCCCTAACATTAGCATGAATATGAACCRTGTGAGACACACTCAGACCACATAACAAATTCAGAGCCTCCTTTCCCACCCTGTGCAGCTGCTCACAGATACAGGGATGGTTAGTAAGGCAATAGCTGATGCCTGCAGATAAAATGTTTATTTGCTTTTATATAAAAAGTGAGCTGGAAGTACAGCTCAAGATTGCAAACTGGGAARGAGGACAGATCTTTCCAAAGCTACTGCCAATCCCCTTACAAGGACAAGATTTGACTCCTGCACGTACTGAAGAGAAACCCATGACTCAACACGTGGATCTGGACAGAATTACATTCASAGGTTTTTATTCATTTTGACTCCTAAGCTCCAAAAATAAGAGCCTTTAAATAAAAATTAAAAAGACACCAGGAGGGTGATGTTAAAAACCTATCAACAAACCAACCCTTCTGAAATAATGGGAACAACTACACATATTTCTGAWCAGTGAAAGAACTAAAACTCAGGTGTATTCTGACTCAGATAAGTCCTAAGTTTCCCCTGTGTACAATTGAGACTGAAATTGGAGAAGGACTGATGTGGGGAGATGAAAGTTTCCTCATCAGATGAGGACTTGGCTCTTCTTGCTCAAATACACTTATTTTCAAAACTATTTGCTTTGTGATTGCTCTAAATCCAGGGCTTTCAATCTCCTAAGAAAACTCCTGAGCAGAGTAAATGCACTGCAATGAGATTCAGGGGAACTCTCACTGGAGACAGCAGGAGCTGCTGCTGCCAGRGATTCCACCCAGTCTGGGTGGGAGTGGAATGGGTGATGTTTCCTCTCCCTTTGCGCCTCTTCCCAGTGCTACCAGTAACACTGAGACCAGTGCTGCATCATTTCCAAGCAGCCTCAACACCTGGAACTGGTGAGCTCATTATGCTGCAGGCAGGCAAGGCCAGGACACCCCCAGGAATTCAGGGTTAACTGCATTAACCTGGCTCATGTTTGAGCACGCTGATRGCAGCCTCTCAAAAGAGACCGAAGTTCTCAGGGCTCAGCTGGAGGATAAGGTCAGGAATTGACATTTTTTTATAGTACTTTTTAGAACTTCTGCCTCCAAACATACAGATGAAGTCCACTTCCTCACTTAATAATGTGACAGGAATTCTAATGCAATGAGGAATATGTGCCACCTCTTCTTTTCCTTTTGCCTTTCATCCTTGAGCGCATTTTTGTGGTGTGCGTAAACGTGGCCCCACAAAAGAGACCCCCCAGGCTCAGTGCCACCATCACCTGGAGAAGGTTGCTGCATGTTCCATGGGGAGCCTCTTCCACACTTCAAATCCAGGGACTTCTCCCCAGGACCTACTGGGAATGGCACCAAACCTGCAGCCCAGCATCCCACCAGGGCTGTCACACTGGCACCATCACAGAGCTCGCACCAGCCACTGCCAGGGCAACAGAAGCATTTAAAGATACCACCAGCACATTATGGATTTTAAAAATTGCTTTTAGTATCTAATATTCACATCTTAATCCCAGAAAAAATAGCTGAGCTCCTAAACACTCTTGTAGGGACTGTAAGTGGKTGGAAAAGAAGAATGTTTGTGAATGGATGTGAGGAAACAGCAGGGAGATTTCACAGAAGGGCAATTGAGAGCTAATCCCAGGCTCTGCTGCATGACAGTGCCTCTGAATGCTCTTATTTACTGATGAACAGCAATTGGCTGAATTGTACTATTTCTATGTTTTAAGCATTTTCTCAAAACTGCAGACCTCACAGGAGTGTGTGGGACCAGCTGGCAATGGAAAGGAGCAATTCTAAAGTAGTCAACAGGCCTGGCTGTCATTTTTATTCCACCTGTATATGTAAAGATTTTTGAAAGTAGTTTTAAGGAAAATGAGAATCAACACTCTTGAGCTTACATTGTCTCTTCCAATTTGAGGAGCTGGCACAAATCTTGCATTCCCTTCTTCACTTCATGGAATATAAATCAGACAATATTAWACTTTAAAAAATAATTCTGGTCTAGCTAACAGCAGGAAAATCCATGATTCCAGTGATGGAGAGTAACATTACAAAACTTATTTATTCATATCAGGTACTGCAGGTTTTACCACCAATTTCTGACTTGCCAGCAGCTCTCTACRTTGCTGGGACTTTCTCCACAGCCTCATATTCCAGTATTTTTCCTAGACTGAAGATTCCTAATTTGAGAGACATGGCTTGATGTTGACCAGAAAAACGATCTCTCCTCTGGCAGATCAAAGCAGAGCAGACACACCCCTTGCTTCCTAACCCAGGACTTGTAGAGTTTCACTTTTTGGCATCACTTCAGAAGCTTTAAGATTAGAGAAGGATGTTAGTCAAAAGATTTGAGGCTCTGAGAGTTTGCACTGCAATTTGGGTGTTTGTTGTTTGGGTTTTGCAGATTTATTTTTTTTTAGTTATGTGCTAGTTTTTCTTTTTTTGAACCTTATGCAAAGCACTTAAATGAGGTGGAATTAGAGACAATGCCAAAATGCTGGCCTAACACTTGTTGTCTTTTTCCCCCTGCAAATTATCCTCCTGTTTGGTAATTGCTCTTGTTTGAGAAGAATTGTTTGAGTGTAGCTTCTGTTGGTGTATTTTACACTGCTGTGAGAATAAGACAAAACTGAGGAAGAAGAAATTCCTGGGGATAGAGGAATTGAGCTAAAATACTATTCTCACATTCAGAACATTCRTAGATGCCTTTAACACCATATATCCAAAAGAGAAACATTTCTACCAGGGGTTTACCTTTGCCACTATTTCTCAACAAATCTCCAGAAGCTTTTGGTTATGCAAGAAMCACAGAATATTTCCCCCACTTTTTAAAACACCTCAGTATAATCAGAAATAAATAGATTACTGTTAGTTTCAACATAATTTCATGCTGTCCAGAAATAAGATGGGAGGAAAACCTTTTAGGTAAAAGCAGAAATTTCATTAAGAAGCAACATGTGAAACACTTTCTTTGYTAAGCATAATTAGCAGTTCAAAGACACTTGCCTTTCAAAGTGTCTGCTTTGATTCCTGTCAGATGCAGAGGCAGTGATATATGACACGACATTCATCAACTAACTCTCAACATAAAATGATGTGATGATTTTTCTCTAATTGATGGGATGGGAAAGCAAGCTTCTTTTTTTTTCTTTCTTAAATGAGCTTGAGAAATAATTTAAATGGCTGTCAGATCTCCARCAGCAGGTAGTAAAACACTGGGTGGAAGATTTTCAAACTCAGTTTTTGCCCATTCCCAATGTTTCTCTTTTAGAAGTATTTTACTTYCTGACATGTCAGGTATTACTTATAGGGATTGTTTTTGCCTGTTTTAAGACATCTCCAGTTCAAATTTTCCTGCTGACTTCAATTTGCCATTCTGACAGCTTTCTTTGAGACTAGGTGGCTCTTCTGAAATGTATTCCAGCTGAGAGGTTTCAAAGTAGTTTCATTTTATTTTTGATCTTCCTGTGACTATCAAGTCTTATGCTGGCCTTTTTTTTTCTAGTTGGCTGCTCTGGTGTTTCTTTCTCTTCACTCTCCACTGACTCCCCAGCACATTTTTATTTTACTAGTGGATATTTTGTGTACTCTTCCTCAGATGCTATTTTTCTTAGCCTCTGGATTCTACAATTCACATGATTCTGCCTTTTTTTTTTTCTTTCAGAGTAGAATAATTATTAGAATAGTCTGAAAAAACTAATCTAATAGCCAGCCAGAATGACTCAGTAGCAGAAGGACTCGTGAGCATGAACTGCTCACAGCAGACATCCAAGGTCTYTGCTCCAGCTGAGAGCTCAGGAGAGAAGGGGTGACTGGTCCTACATCCCCCTGAGTCCCTTGAAGTGGCTTTGATGACTGCAGTGGGTTATTTCCATGTGCCCAAAACCTGCCTCTTCAGATCCTACACAGGCTATGGGCAGCATTTCAGGCTGTCCAAAAAGAGAAACGGAAAAGCCACTAGAAATACTTCCTTACATAGAATTAGGTTGTGAAAATAACTATTCCGGTTATTTTAAATTCTTTTCTCTGTGTCTGTGGTTCAAGGTTTTAGACACGATCCAGGCCTCCCTTCTGGGTTTGTTCCTCACACTGGATTTTCTCTCTCTCCCCTTGTTACCAAGTGTGGGACTGCCTGTGTTTTTGTCCCAGTGTAGCATATAAAAAGCAAAGTTCTGCAGCAAGAAGTGTCCTGGAAGCCTTGGTGAAAAAGGAAGGTTGTATRTTGGAAAAGCAAATGCTCAAAGCTGCTGCTTTGTGTGGAGTGACTCAGCTGTCTGGGCTTGGGTTTGCCAACAAAAAGGCAGCTAAACTCAGTGTTTCCATGAACCCAGTGAGCAGTCATACTGTCAGCTCTGGTACAGACATGTGAAATCTTCCATCAGCTGCAGTGAACTCTTTGCTATGGAAAGAGAATAAAACCAGAGCCCTGCATGAACACCCAGTCAGGGTGAAGGAACCTTGGGTCTACGTGGGAGATGAGGGAGAAGCCAGAGATAATGACCAAGAGAAAGATGATTTTTACATCCCCAGTTCAAGGCTGTCCCTCTCTAACACCCTTGCTGAGTTAGAGTCCCCCTACAAGTTACATTTCCTTCATGTGCCAAAACACAATTCTGCTTTCTGGTGCTTTACAACATGAGGGAGAAGTGTCTGCTCTCTGTGAACTGGAGAGGAAACTAATCTAAAAATTTGTTGATTCTACATTATTAGAATTGTTTGTTGATTCTACATTACATCAAATATTTTAGGAATATGTTCATTCTGTTTCATATACRAACTAGCCCTGTGGTCTATGACCTACAGTTGTTTGCTATCAGTTTTTTCCTCGAAAACTTTTAAATARATATAAAATTGAATTCTCAGTAAACAGGAAATAACAATGTTTTCTTTTTCAGAAGTAGAGTCGGGAAACCCCATGAAAAAACAGCAGGAGACCAAAATACCATAGGTGTGCAGGCAAAACTAACATAACCTAAAAGTTTGATATTAGAAATATTCATTGAACAGTACAGAAAAAAAAAATCTCAGTAAATTTCAAGATTCGTAAAAGATACCTTAGAAAACAGAAAGAAGGAGTGTCAAGAATATAAAGTCTTTAATTGCCTATTTTTGACTCATGTGGAGTCTTGTTTTTACAACACAGAATCATTTTCATCCACTCAACTGCCAGGTATGACACCCTATGAGTAAAAGATCTCATGTCATCAAATCCCATACAGAGTAATTTTCCTTTAAAGACACCATTTTAAATTTATCTCAAAGTCCAGCTTAGCTCCCAGTACCACATTTATGCCAGTACCACCAAATTGTACCAGCATTACAGGATTATGAACTGGGATCACTTACCCTGTCAAGTCTGGTTTCACACTGACACTTCCAAGCAGGGCAGGTGCTATATTTTATTAGTTACAGAGATTCACTGTGCATCCAGAAGCTGCCCTCTGCACCCTGCTTTTATAGCAGGATTCAATACAGCTGAGCAAATACGACCTCTGCATTATGGATGAGGTACAGGGAGGTGATGGGAGCAGGGTAAATGCTCCCATCAGGTGGAGTGTGCACAGGGAGASAGAAACACTCTGCAGCACCAGGGAAAAGGAGGAGGGAAAATGTATTTTTGAAGGCCCAGGAAAACCTGCTCCAAGGACTTCTGTCCCACCAACTCTGTACTCCCTACCCAAGGCCTGGATGCAATTAGAACTCCACTATATTTCCATGCCTGACTTGAGTTAAATTCTCAACACTGCAGCCAAACAGGGGGAAAACCCCCCAAAGAAATCCAAAGTACTAGTTGCTAATAACTTGTGAACAGCAAACCAAGAGCAATTCCCCAGCCCAGAGTTGTCTCTACTCACCTCCATTTGTCTCGGGGATATTTAAGGCAAAGGCTCATTTTTGTCCTGCAGATTCCGTGCTGCTGCTCTGGGTTATTTTGCCAGGTTGTAAAAAGGCTCCTGAGCAAAAGGAAGAGGAAAGCAACACGTAAAGCAAACACAGAAGCCCAAGAGGAAAGCTACACCCTACGGAGCAGCACTAATAGCAACGAGACTCGCAAGGAGAGAACACTCCCAGTTAGTAACTTTTTCCATCGATACATCTGTTACAAAACAATTTAGCTGCAAACTTCTCTTCCTCCTTGCAAGCCAGGCTTTGCTATAGAGGAGACCTCAGATAAACTGTGTGATGAATGTGGGGTTTGTCAGGGGTTCTTTTGGGTTTTGTTGTTTTTACCAAGTAAGCAAATTATTGAAATATAAACTAGAAGCTCAGCTGACTGCTTTAAAAATACACTGCTAGGCAGTAATTATGACAAGATGCATTTGTCCATGCTTCAGGGTTTTTTTTTAATTCAAAAGTCTTCAACAGGAGCAGAGTCATATTTGAAATAACCACCTATGGGAGTTTCTGGCCAGCAAGTGCAGCAGAGGTGAATGTTCAGATGATTAATAACTTAATTTTTTAAGAGCTTGATGGGCAGACAAGGAAAATAYGCCAAACTGTCCTTGCCTCAAGAAGGATTTTTAGTGCCAAAACAGAACTGCAGCRAGAAGGAAAACTCATGATTTCACCTCTAAAGACTTTCAGGGTAGGGAGATGTGTGGAGGGGCAGAGGGATTTACTGCAGCAGCAGGAGCTGCTGGGCCCAGCTGTGTTTTCACATTCCTGCCTCAGTGGATTTGAGCTTCTCCAAGAGCCAGGGCTGCTCCTTGGTGTAGGTCATAGGGTAGCTACGTGTGTGAGCCCAGAGAGGCAGTGTGGAAACTCCTGTGCTGACAGTTMATGTGTGGCTTGGAAGAAATAACAAACAGTTTGGTTTGAATTAAAAAAAATCTGACAGGTACATCTTGCCAAATGTTAGTCAGAAYGGAAAACTGATGGATAGATGGTGTATGAAAACTCCCAGGGTGCAGCAAATTCATTTGTTTTCCAAAAGCCTGTATCAGGTTCTTCTCTTGCCTCAGAAAAAACCTGGAACTACTTCAGGGAGGTTGAGAGAAGTTAAGGTTCCATTCACCAGGGTAAATTAATTCTGCCTTGAGCACAGAGCCAGGAAATGCTGTATGCAGTAGCAGAGGTGTGAAAGAGCTGCTGCAGGAGTTGTCCTATTAAATGTAATGTTAGCCCCATCCCTGTGCCCCTGTAACCCTGTGACATCTTGCTTTGCTGTTTTCCATCTCCATGGGCTGGTGGATTTTAAAAAGTTGTGAGTTACATGAGGAGGGACACAGATCATGTAATGAGCTGATAAGGCAGATCATGGGAGAAAGGAACCATCTGGCTCCCATCTGGAGTATTAAAAGAGATTTGGTTCCCAAATCTCCTCAGACCCAAAGGAGCAGGTGTGCCTGTGCCCTTCCTCGGTGCTCCTTGAAAACTTCAGTCAGCATCTCCTCCAAATCTTGTTTTCTGAAGGAGCTTTCCCATATGAGGTGCTCTCAGCCAGGAGCAAACCTCGAAGCTTTTCCATCCGCACGGCCAAGGTAAGGGATGGCCCTGGGACACAGGCCCAGGAGGGACAGAAGTGTCCCCAGCCCTG
>JACDOX010000079.1:2487770-2522840 GCA_014549065.1 Cardinalis cardinalis | reverse complement strand
ACAGGCTCAGGAGGGACAGAAGTGTCCCCAGCCCTGGCTTGCTCTTCTCCCAGCTGGGAGCTGCTCCCTGGGCAGGGGTACCCTGCCCCTTCCCCTCCAATGCAGTGGTTGTGCAAACCCTTGAGCAGCATCTGGCCAAGGGTTGAAGACTCAGCACTGAAAACACTGTGCAAGAGCTGAGAACTGATGTTGGAGGGACAGGAAAATTGGATTACCCCACTGAAGTCCTTGTGTATAAATCCAGACCTCTAGAAGAAGAGAGAACCCTGTTTCTTTAGTCTTTTTTGATTATTCCTTTAAGAATGTGCCTTTTGGCCTGGCACAACATGGAGTGACATGACAGTACACTTTCCCCTCCTTTATAMTTTACTCTCAGAAAGAGCATCTGGTCTTGCTGTCTTTGTAGCTGGTTAAAAGCTTGACATGTCAACTCTGAATAATTGAGCCAGGTTAATGGTAGAACATAATTTACAAACCTCCCAGCATATAAATTGGTTGGTACAGCTGTTTGGAGTAATTGCCAGCAATGGATTTGTGCTTTCTCACTATTCACAGAGCTGGTCACCTTACAAAGGAAAATCAGGGGAGTACTTCCAGCACAATTATATTTAAGCTACCGGCTTTGAAATGGCCTTTGAAGCAAAATATTTTCTTCATCATTATTAAAGCAGCACTGCCAGAAGCATGGGTAAATTCTTAGGTACCACACCTGGCTCTGTGTGCAACAAGGACAAAGTTTATAGTCAATCTAGGGGCTGGTTACTACCTAAAAGACTGAAATTGTCCTGCTGTTCCCTCTCTGTATAATTTATATGTTAATTTTATTAATATTTGAACAGGACATATATTTAACTTTTGTAATTGATTAAAATTAATTGTATAATTACATCTCAGTGTGTACACTCCCCTTGCATCACTGAATTGCCTGTGGGGATTGCCTTTGATTTTGATGTTTTGAGTATGACCTTTTACTTTTCTTCCCTTATCTGTTTTCAGTATATTTTATTCCTTATTTCAAAGACAGACCCATAACACTCTCCACTCCACTTTTTCTTCAAGAAAATCCCCTTCACATGATAGTTTTGTGGTGCTTGACTATYTGTGCTTTCAGAGAAGCATAGAAGTAGTGTTTCAGCATTTACAGAAATTCCCTCTTACATTTTATTCATGGTTCAATATATCTGGATATTCTTATTGATAGAAACAGCTGAATGTTTTTGAGTCCTGCTAATTTGACTCATAGTAATTCATAACAGATGCATCACAAATTAATTATGTGTTCTGGGAAAAAAAGGTTCCATACCATCCTTTCATCTGGTTGCTGCCATTTAATTTCACTGGTGCATCTCTTGTTGATGTTGTGTGAGACACAGTAAATCTTTACAGTCTCTTTTCTGTCCATTGTTCATAAACATCTGTCGGTGTCAGTTTTAATTTACTTTCCCCTTCCACAAAATTTTACTTGATCTGTATCCTCACTAATGACTTCTGCATGTTAATAAGTGATCTTGCTCTTCTTTTCCATTCCTGTTTTATGGTTTGYCGACAGGGGATTCTAGCAGAGACAGCACTATTAAAAACATGGGTGTGGGAAGTGGAAAGGGCTGGTGTAAYGCCCTAATTCCAAGTGGGAATGCTGTACAGAATAGGGATGTATCCCCTTGCAAGCCCCATCTCATTCCCTTTGGTGCCAGGTCCTCCTGGCATTAAATCCAAATGCTGAAAATTTCATGGAAGAGCCATGAAATCACTGAACACAGTGGAAGGCCTTACCTGCAGGGATAACTTCCAGGGCAGCCCCATCTGTTCAGTACTAAGAATTTAAGGGATGTTTGATTAGTCTTAAGCATCCTACAGAAAAAATACAAATGTAATAATAAGGAAATCTTCAGTTGGCTAAAATGAATGTAAATAGCTAGTGAGGATAGCCAAATGCAGATTTGCAAGAACCTGCAAAATCCTAACACAAGAGTTTGCTGCCAGAACAATTCTCTGGAGGCTTTCWGGGCCATCCATCCTTGGGAGTTTAAATGTGACCGAGCTGAAAATCCTAWAATGAAATGGGCTTGAGGACATGATGTGTCATCAAAACCACCAATTAAAACAAAAATCACCGGTCTGGACTCTAGTGGATAGGCCACCTTTGCATAATCTGGAAAGAGACCACAAATAAATATATAAATTACATATAAACATTACATATAGAAATTATATTCAATAAATAACATATTTCTGCTACATTTCCTGAGAATTTCTGATAAAAAACAGGACCCAGAAGCAGGACTTTAAAAATACAGATTGTTTCATGTAAGATCAGCAAAAGCAGCCAAGCAAACACTTCCAGGGATTAGGTGCATAAAAGGAATGATGTGTTTCATGGAAATATTTAGAACAGCTGAGATTAAAGAAGTAACCCTGACCCAGAGGCTATTCTAAGATATTGGGTGATTCTTCATGAAGCCAGATTTCCTGAGAGGTTGTGAGCAATGTTTAGTGGGCATAAGATGTAGCCTCACCTCCTCTGGATAAAAAACACTCTTAAACTCACACACTGTTGGGTTATATTGGGAAGGGGAAGGCATATTTCCAAAACCAGTCAGTTCTGCACTAAAATTCCCCTTGGTGATACAAATTTACCCTGGGATTTTATACCCAAAAGCAGATAACTTAACTGGGATCCTTGCTTGTCTTGATCCTTGTATATCTATCTATCTATCTATCTATCTATCTATCTATCTATCTATCTATCTATCTATCTATCTATCTATCCATCCATCCATCCATCCATCCATCCATCCATCCATCCATCCATCCATCCATCCATCCATCCATCATATCCAGCTTAGCCTGAGGCAAAATCTGCCAGCTTTTCCCGTGGGCAATACCTGGGATGTGCCTCTCAGCACAGCCTGGCCAGGACTGCTCTCTCCTTGGGCAAACCTGGGAATATCTGCTGTGCTTTCATTGTTTGTGGCATTTAGATTTTATTTGGTGTCAGGGGAAGGAAGCACTGGCAGTGTAAGAGTGGAAGGGGAGCAGTACTGGGTAGTGTCTGTTATCCCAAATTTCAGCAATGCCAGCCCCAAATGTGAGCTCTGGTAGTGAGYTGGTGTGAGCTGCTCAGGTGAAAACCAAACCCAGTATCCTGATGGATTAGACTCACCTCTCTTATGCAACACCACCTTGCAGGAGGCCTACCCAGGTAAATTTTGCACCTTGTTTTGCAAACTTTTATCAGCATTGCTGTACAACGTCTCTCCTTGCAATTTCCGCCCTACAAGGGCTGCATTTTAATAGGGAGGAAACTGAATCCTGTAACTCAAGCTGTCTGTGATGTGAATGAGTAAACCATGGGAAAACATGAGAGGAAACATCAGCTACAATATGAGAACAAACAAACAAACTTGATATTTACCTTCCCAGAGAAACAGGACAGAATTTAAGATTCTGTTCTTGCTGTTAGCATACAAAAACCTGAGCAGACCTAACAAAATCATTTTGAGATAACTGTGTGTTATTCCTTTAGGTTTTTAGCATAGATGCAACTGGGAATGCGACTGCTGTCAGTGTAAGAGTTTGTAAAGGAAACAAAAGGCCTATTAATGCCTTGAAAAATCCACGTGTTTCACTCCTTGGGCCTCTATGCTCAGCGTGACCTCCGTGGCTGTCCTTTATTCACATGGAAATGTTCTTGTCCTTAGCCCCCTTGCCAGGAGTTAATTTCTCTGCTGGGCTCTGCTGTCAGCCTTTGGCATTCCTACCAAAGCACTTCCATTGCATGTGCCTTCTCTTGGCTCCCTCTCTTGGGAACTGAGATCTGCAGCACACCAAGGGCTGGCCAGATCTTCTGCAGTGGATTTTTCTTTGTAGTCCCTTCCTGGTTTTTTTTTCCTGTGCTGTCTCCTATCTTCTTATTATCCTAAAGCTGATTTTTTCTGACCTCATCTTGAATCTGACACTGCTTTTGTGCTTTTCTCCCTTGCAGTATTAATGTTCTAGATGTTTGAAGCTTTGTGGTTCTGCTTTCAACTTCATTTTGCTGTCCCAGTGCATCTCCATCTCTGATATTTAGATTTGGGTATAATTTCCTGTGAACCAGGAGGCCTCTAAGCCTTGTTCCACTGATTTTTCCTGTTTGCTCCAAGGAGGTGCTTTCCCTGTAAAGCCTCCATCTGTGGACTGAAATATCTGAGCAGTGCACGTGTGAGAGGGGGGCATGGAGGGCAGCCCCAGGGTTATTGGGAGTGGGACAGGTTAATCCAGTTCTGCTCCAGGTTTCTGCAGCCTGGGCCACTGGGGARTGGCAGCCCCAAGCTGGCATCATGGTTTATGTTGGATAACTTCCAAATTGTCCTTTTGTGGGACTGAAAATGGCACTGAGAGGTTCCATGTGGCTCATGCAAATGCCACAAACATTTTAATACAACCAAAACAACAAGACATGGCTACCATATGGTATGTCCAAGGCATGGGCACTCATCCAAACACTCATTCTCTCACTGCATTTTTCTCTTTGGGGTGACAATGATTTCTTTTAACATCAACAGAGGACACCTGGGCCTACAATGTTCTAAAAAGGCTATTTCAAYAACAGATATTTTCTAATTATTATATACAGTACGAGATCTGCTTCCAGAGTCATTGCTTTAGTAGAGAGCCATTTTATAGAAGTATTATTCATTAATAATGGTCATATTCYTGCCATTTATTGCCAAATAAATATAACAATAAATGAGCAAATATTGCCTCAAATGTGCCTGTCTGAGTACCTACAGTCACTGAAGGTTATCAGTGCAGACAGAGCCTGAAACACCCAGGCATCTGCAGCCTCCTCTGTGCCTTTCTCCTCTTTCAGGGGTGTGTATGGCCCATTGCTGTGGTAACTTGGGGTTCTCTTATGCTGATGTCACTTTGTTAATATTTTCATGGGAAATGCCCCTGGAAAAAAACTTGGTTCACCTRCTTTTTTTATATATACTGTATATACTTTTTTTATATATATCTGTAATGTGTAGGTCTGGTGCTTTTGCTCCTCCAAAGAGGCAGTTTCATATTGTGGTCAAAGGAGGCCAGGCTCACTGCTTGCTGCTGCTTGCCAGGTATCCAAACCCCTTGGGATCTCTGGCTGGGTCTGCTGGACCTATCTCACACTTTTGCTATGTATGAGTTCCAAAACAATGATTTCCATACCGCTGGGGCTGTCCCTCTCCTTTAGGTGCTGTAAATAGATTTTCTTGAAGTCATGGTGCTGTCTGCAGGAGCTGCAGGAACATTCTGTAAATTGCTGTCTRTAAATTGCTGTCCTGGCACTTAGGAGATGTATAAAATACATCCTTTGTTTGAGGTGGAGCAGCCTTGAACATGGTTATAGGCTATTRTAATTTCCAATCTGCTGAACTCCCATTGTACTGTGAAACACCTTGCCAGGAAGGAAGCAGTTCCTGGGTTTGTCTACTTTGAGCAGCCATTTAGGATGAAATGCTGCACGAACCCGTGTGAGGTGAGGCATAAATTGCAAACCAAGAGTATTCCCCCAACACCCAGTGATACCTCAGCCAGATGAACACTTCAGGAGATTGATGTGATCTTTCTGTTCTTGTTGGCACACGAAGAGCTGTTACTGCCAGCCAAGAGRGGTTCCAGGACATGGAGATGAGGCCTGGGAGAATTTAGTTTTTTTAAATGTCTTTGGTCAGTAGTCAGATGAGCACACTTTATATCTGCAGAACATTCCTCCTAACCTCAGAGCATTTCTGACAGTTTTCTGTCTCTCMTCCTCTCCACTGGAGGCAGGAGGAGTTTGTGCATTAATTATCAAGGCAGGAAAAGGATGCACACCTGTCATGAATTTATATTTTTCTCACTCAGATGCCCCAGCCTGCAATGAGGAATCAGAGAACCACACTGACTTGAGCTCTTCTTCCTTGCCCAGGTTTCTGCGGTAGGAAGAGAAGGAMGAAAAAGGAAAACTGCTCCCTCTCAGTGTTGTGCAATCCTGATTCAAGCCTCTGGTGGCTGTAGGGAAGTGTTGGGAGCTCTGCTTGGCACCATTAACCTTGGCTGTCAGGTGAGCCTGAGGGGAAAAGAGGCTCTCTGACTTACTGCTTTGACCCCCTAACATGCCAGCCTAGTTCTAGTTTAATTCCAGTGAATTCAATACAGTTACACCAGAGATCAATTTGTTCTGAAGCATTTTTGGTGTGTTCATACATAGAAGTGTCAGATTTTATTAGCAACAGAAGTTTATCTTGTGAGATAGTATCAGGAACCTGATAGAAGTGTGATTTTGTTTCATACTGGCAGCAGTGTAGGARATGCTGTTTGACTCTCTTCACAGCATGGATTAGCAGAATTAGACTTGTCTCCTTTGCACTAACAAGCTCCAGAACAGAATGTGAGCCCTTAAATGAAGGGAACTCCTTTCAGACACACACACAAAAAGCTGTGGGAAGAAAATCATCAAGGCTTCCAGGAGAAGAGATTATTACAGAGTTTATATCTGTAGGGCATCCACTCTGCAGGGTTTTTGTGCACARTGACATGACTTCATGTTTTTATTTACATTTTCTGAAGAGTTCATAGGATGTTGCCATAGGGAATGCTACAGTTGTCTGGGATACCCTTTTAAATTTCCATCACAAACAATTCTGCCTGTATACTGACTTGATGCTGTTTGACARTCAGCAGATATGGTGGGGCTGTTAACAGTTTGAGTCAGGTTTTAATATAGTTGGGGTAATGTTGTGTCTTCATTTTATTTTACCTTCTGTTTATTTTTAATTTCTTTGAATTTTGCATGAGTAATGCCTTTGGAACCCAGACAAATCTGGAAGCTGGCAAATCCTGTTCTCTGAGGCTGTACAGAGCACTGCTTGCCCTAGGCAAGATTTGCAGAGATCATTTCTGTATAAGCACCCAAGTCAGTGGCCAAATTCTAACTCAGCCTTCAGGGTTAGTGTGAGCCTGGGTCCAGGTGTCCCCATGTCAGGTGTTGAGCATTTCTGGTAACAGCCAGGGACAGTGAACACTTGAAATTTTCCCTGGAACCTTTTGAAAATCTGCCCTCAAGGCTGAACCCTGAGCTGATGTAGTGAAGGAGAGAGATTTTATTCATTTTCATCTGGTGGGCCTTGAAGCTGGCCCAAAGTAGTTTCACTTACAAATAAAGTTCAGCTTCTAGTAGAAGTTAGGTGAGGACAAAAAGCATGAGTTTCAAACCTGTTTCAAAGCATGTCTCTGTGGAAGTTTAGTTCACAGGCTCTGTGTTCACACAGTGAGGAGTAAACAGCRATGTTTCAAAGTATTCCTGGAAATTTCTTCCCATGGCTGTCRCTGTGAGCACACACTATCCTCTGCGTGGTTTTAAAGAGGATTACTCTTGGATTCAGAGCTCACACCTCTGGCAGCAAGGCCTCAGGGTACAATGAGAAAATTGCCATTTTTAACCCAACAGATTCTTTTGAGCTGAAAAGAAGTGGCCCTTCCATGRTGTTTTATGTTTTCCCCTCTTCACTGCTTCCTTTCTTTGCCTCTCCCTACTCCCCCTGAACTTTTCAAGGCACTTGGCTCCCAAAAGTTGGAAAGGAGCCTGACACTACAAAGCTTTAGAACTTCATAAAACCTTCAGGGAACTGTTTGAATGCCACAAAAGTGTTGCTCATGTCCAAATGACATTAGTTCAGGCCTCAATGACTGTGCATCTTGACCACACTCATGATCATTAATGATTCACCTCAGATGTTCACACCAGGCTTCTCTTGCTCACATACATGTTTAACAAATTGCTGTCTTTCAGTGGAATTGAATTATTTGACATTTGTTCCCAGAAAAGGTATTAACTGCCTGTCATGTATTATCTGTTATTTCATTAATTATTTATCACTTGTAATCCTTATTTAGGAAGTTCTAGCTATTCATCCAAGAATGGTATCATGCAACTTGTGYCATGACTGTGCAATCATGCAAAGTAATGAAAAGCTGTCACTATTCCTGGAGCTGGTGCTGCTGCCTGCCCATTCTTGTCCCTCATCCTACACAGTCCCTTCCTGCTTTTTCAGAGAAGGAGGCCAAGAAAGTGATCTAGGTTAAAGCTGACACTACAAAGGGAAATCTCGGCCAGACAAATGCTTGTTTTGGTACAGAAAGGAGCTGGCAGCACAGGGAGTTATTGGAAGAGAATTTGAGTTTTTCTTCTGGCAGCCTTTGCAAACTCATYTCATCTGATTGAGAAATGACATTGTAAAATGGCTGCTACCCATTCCTGAAAGGAACTGCTGTGTAGCCAAAACAACAAGTTTGTGACTGTCCCGGATGTCAAACATGTTTTAACTTCTCTGAGATTTGGGTGCTTTCCCCTGCAGGGGCAAAGGGACCTCCTGAGTGCCCTTGGCAGCTCTGTAACATCAGCATTCCCCACCATAGCACCATAATCTGTGTATTTTCAGCAGGGATGGAGAATGTGGTATCATATTCATACATTGGCCAGTGGTTCTCTGTTCCCAGTAGAAATGTTGCCTAATTTTATCAGAAGGAAAAAAAAAATCAATCAAATAGTGCCTTTGTCCAGTACAAGTTGGGATACTCCTGCTTACAAAATGGCTTTGTCCTGCCCCTCTCCTGTGTCCCCAGTGCTGTCACTGGATGCATTTTCTTGTACATTCATAACCTGATCTAATCACACAGCTTGGCAGCCAAGTGTGTGCCACTGCAGGGAGAACACCACTGCTTTTTAACATGCAAGTTGTTCACTAAGGAGCAGCACAGCAGAGCACAGGTACAAACCCAGCACGCTCTGAGGGTCTTACAAACAAATACACAGCACAGCATCCAATGCATCATCATCTATATTTGCATTTTCTACCTATATTTATAAAAACTTTCTGGCAGTTTCCCCCAGCTTGGCCCACAGGACTTCATCCACTGCCCTCTGCTCCTCACTAAAGGGTCAAATACAAAATGAGAGAGTCAATAATGAGAAACAGCAAGAGGGTTAATTCTTCTCATTTCTGGGTCAGCAGTAGACTGAAACACATTTAGAGATGTAAAATTAACAAAAAAAAAAAAGATAAAAACAGCATGGGGGTTAGAAGGAAAACCAAGAAAGCTCAGCATAGTGCCAATTACTAAACAGCCTTTAGGCTTCCTCTTGGCTGCTGATGACCAAGGTGCTCTTGAAACAGAGAACTGCATCTCACATGGCAGCAGGAGAGAAGATCCACCCTTGACCTGTGTATTTGCCCCATGCAGAGTGTTTCCTCCAGCTCCTGATGAAATTGCTGGAAGATCTGGTCTCCTCCTCTTGACGTGCCTTGTCCTCTCACTCTCCCTTTTGCTTTTCTCATTGTCTTCTGGATTGCTGACTTTTAGTTACTTATCTACTTGTCCCCCTCCAGTGCTGCCSTGGAGGATGCACACAATGAGTGGGATCTTCTATTTCTCTTAACTCTGGGATTAAGAAACAAAGCAGCACATCTTGACAAGKCACATTGGTTTTTGACCTTGAGAAGTTTGCCAGCGAGTTTGGTTTTCTGCCTCCTCCTCCTCTTCCTGCAACCTGGAGTCTCTTGAGCACCTCTCATCTTCTCTCCAAGGTCTTTTCCTATTTTGTGTTCCCAGAACTGTTTTTCATGCAGGCAAAGGGAAGCATCAGTTCACTAGAAAGGGAATTATCCATTTAAACATCACTAGTCTGACACATATTGATTTTTATTTTAGGAGGTAGCATGTAAAACATAAATAAAATGCAGGCTTTGGTGGCTTCCTGCTAGGTCAGGTTGCAGCTGCTCCATCACTGATACCTCATCACAGCAATGCTCAGCAGCCTGTGCAAGCCAGGTCCCCACACTGACCCTGATCTGAACTTTCTCTGAAGGTGTAATTTGCACCACATCCTTGTGTGTGTGTGTGTGTGTGTGTGTAGCTCCAAAGTGGTGCAGGGACACACCTCCAGCCCCCAAAGCTGCTTGTCTTCTTTGAACCCAGGTGCTGAGGGTGACTCCTGCTCCCCACCTGCCATGGTCAGCCGATTGTCCATGGTCTCCATCAGCCTGAGTGTGTGCCAAGGCTTGGGACTGGGAAATGTACAGAGACACCCTGGGACTGCTGGAGGCTCTCACAGCGCTGAGGGCAACACCAAAACTGGGCTCAGAGAAGAGCTCTGTGTATTGCTTCAGATATGGGTCCCCTTCWTAAAACAAAATGCAGCTTGAGGTCCATCAGCTGGAGGGCTGATATTGACTTCCCTCCAGTCTTTAACCCAAAGCACCTGCAGCCCCATTGCAGGGGGATTTGCTTTGTCTCTCTGCAGTTTCTCCCTGCAGCACAAGGACAGGGTCATCTTCAGCTGCCCAGTAAGATCTTCAAGGGGATGGTTTACAGCTCTGAAAGGGTCTTSAGAGACATTGGTGGGTGCAAAGGATGTGTTAGTCAGGGGGATCGTCCCTGAGGGATCTGATTCCCCTTGTTGCCTTCCTCTTCTGCCCCTGGGGACAGCTGAGGTGCCAGCTGTGCTGCAGAGGGTGAGTACCTGTGTGTTTGCCTGTGCTGTGGGTGAGTGCAGCCTGTGCTCTGGGCTGCTGTGTTTGTGCTGTGGGTGAGTGAGTGCAGCCTGTGCTCTGGGCTGCTGTGTTTGCCTGCTCCCACAGAGCAGAGTGGTTTCAGCAAGAGCCACTGAGCCCCTTCTGCTGGAGGCTGCCAGGTGCTTCCATCCACTACTCTGGAAAAAAACCCAAAAMCCAAACCTTTTTGCAGAAGCCTGTTTTACCCTTTATTGCCTAGCTCTGCTCCCTGTGCTTTAACACCAAGCTGGTTGTGGCCCTGCCATTTCACCTGCTGCTSGTGCTTAGCTCCTGGCTGCTTGAAATACTTTAATGCTGACCTGTATTTACTGACAATTGAGCTTTTCATGGTTTTGTGAGAAAGTACACACTGCTTTTGATCCTGAAGGGAATTAATGCAGAAAATCAGCACAAGTTGTGTACCTTTTGAAATCTTAAGCACGAGGCTTTCCTTTTGTTTAATGTCTCATTGGAAGTTGCTATTTTTAAAAACCATAAAAAAAGCTTTTTGTAGTGCTACATACATCTTGGGAGGGTTTTTAAAGTATCAACGTAATTCTTAGAGAATATTTTTTTTAATAGAAAAACTTTTACTAGTGCTGTTTTTAAATTTACTCTGAGCTTTGCAGAAGATCAAAGGCAGTGGCTTTCTGCCTCCCAGTCAGCAGAAGTTCAGAGGTCTTGCCTGTGACTATACATGTTTATAACAGATTGGTCTGACTTCACCTGAGGGAGCAAGAGAGCAGAAATAACTGACTTAAACTGGAAGAAAAAAGAAAAAAAATATTGTTGCTGGATATGAGAAACTACTGTAAATTGTTGAAGGTGATCACTGTGGAAATCCATCTCACCAAAATATCTCTAATTGGTTGTGAGACAGCTTCAAAGTCCAGAGAACTTTGTACTCAGGATGTAAAATGAAATTTTTAGGCTCTTGGCTGACAGTAACTCAGCCAGCTGATTCTGTGGGCAGCCCTGGAAACTGGCAGGGGTTGTCCATGTTGCTCTTGTGGGCTGTCCAGAGCCTGAACGGGAGCCATGCGTCTCTTAATGGATTCTCTCAACCTTAGTAATGTGCTCTAAGGCATTTCTATTTCTTGACTATACCTAAGAGACAGTCCAGTCAATATGGTGTAAAGCAGCTGTTTTCTGCTCACATTTCAATGCATAACCAGTAAGAGTCCATAGGGGTTTCCTRGAGAAATCCAGGTGAAGACAAGTAAAGCCTCCTTTCAAGCTGAGTCTGTTTGGAATATGCTTTTGAAGCCTTGAAAAGTTTTCCTGAAGAGAGCTCACTCATACTTGAAAAATATTRCGATCAATATTTCAGTTGAGTGCTTAGAAAAAGGAAAAGAGAAGGCAAAGGAAATTGATATCATTAGAGAAAACTGTGAACATATTTTTTACTGCTTTCCCTAGAGGAGCTATAGCTCAGAACACGTTCAGATCTTAAAATACCATTGTTTGAAAAGTGAAAATGAGAGTAAAGAGCTGAAGCTGTGTGAACCATTGCCAGTCTGTATGAGCCTGAAGTTTTCAAATCCTCAGGATGTGAATCAAAGTGTAAAATGCTGCTCGGGGAGCGGTGAGACTCCTGGTCCTGCTTATGAAGGCACGGCCAGACCCTTAATCCACTTTGCCAGCTGAACCAGATCTGCTGTAGCCTCGAGGGCTCTGTGCTGTCCCAGTGGCTCCTGGGACCTGTCTTGAGGGCAGACAGCTTCTGAGAGACCTCATCCTACTCTCTTCTTCTTCTTCTTCTTCTTCTTCTTCTTCTTCTTCTTCTTCTTCTTCTTCTCCTCTCCCTCGGCCCAGCCGATTTGTCAGGTGTGCAGCACTTCTTACTCTAGAGGTCAGTATAGTGTTAGGAATGGAAATGATGCATAGCCAATTCCTTCTCCCTGATGAGCTGTTCCAGGGTGAACTCTGAATCATTCTCCTTCCCAAACAAGATGGGAGAGAGATTTCATACTGGGGAAATGTCTTTGTAAAAGCACAAGAGGCGATATGGGAAGCTCAGAGGGCGTTTAAGAAAACAATCATTGAGGCTCTTTGTTGAATGGAAGTTATGCATGCGCTAGTAGCAATTTTCTGAAGCCATAGACAATAACATAATGTGAGTGGGTGATGGCAGAAATTACACAGGGTGGAATTTAGGGAGCTGACAGCAGCCTATGCATCACTTCAGGCCTATTTCTGAGGGCTTAATTGTGGCTTAAATAGCCTTGTGCTCATCTTCTGTGGAGAAACAAATTCTGTCCAGGATGAGCACYATGAACACAGAAAGTGGAATCTGATAATTGTAAAACTCCTGTGCAAGKGAAGGGGTGTCTGGACTGAGGACAGATGTGGGCAATGCAGATTTGTGCTKTAGCTTGCACACATCAAGGTCTAATGCTGTGTTTTGCCATAGGATGTGCTGCTGTTAGTCCAAAGAGAAGCCATGAGAATATCAATCCTTAAACAAACAGGAAAATGGAGCAATGAGCAGAGCCCAGGAGCTGTGGTGGTTTACTCCATTTGTGTAGGAGCTGTGTGGCTGTTAACCCCAAAAACAATCCCACTTACCAGTGCTTCAGAGGCATTTACTTTAYTTTTGGGTGGGCTTTCTGCAAATAGTCAGACTTGGTGTAAGGAATGCTTGCAAAAATAGCTCTTTTTRGCTCTGTTGTGTGACTTCAGGAGCAATCAGACTGGACTGTCACATCTGCCTYTGGTACAAAATGGTTGCATGCTGGTTCAGTAAGAGAAGAGGCTCTGAGAGAGATCAAGCTTCCAAGCCACTTTGCATAGTGCATATTGAACAGTGAGGTTTTCAGTCAGCTCTCAGAATGTGTTTTAAAAATTRTGATGGGCAGAATTAAAGCTGATCCCATCAAACTCTTTTTTATCTTTACATACTTGGACTTCTTGTAATATTTGACTTTTTTTCTTTGCATTTCCTGGATATAGAATTCTTAGTTCTGAGCGAGTCAATATTCCCCTGTAATGTATTTTGTCATATGTTCTTGATAAGCATTTTCAACTTGAAGTCCTAATAAATGTTATTTTTGTCAAAACAGAAAAGGTAAATTGAAGTAGTCTCCTGAAAGCCACTTTGAAAGCAGAACTATAGATGAAATATTAGGATTATAATAATAGCACTTTTCAAAACACAAAGCTTGATGGGTTTAACTGTTCCCTTTTTAATTAAGAAGAAACCTGCAAATCACTGCTGTTGTCTGGAAAGAGATCTGTTTTTCAGATGTCTGCTAAATTGTTTTCATGAATTCTATTCTGATTCTGGGTTTGTTCACAAATTGCCTACTCTTATTATTCACCATGTGTGATTGGGCATGTGGTATATTTTCTGCTCTCTGGTTTAATGACTGAAACATTTTGACAGGGAGTAGCAAATGGTGAATGACAACTAGARAGCAACATGCAACTTGGGGCATTTGCAAACATTTTCAAGACTATTAAATGTCAGAAGAACACTGCTGAAGCCTGGGTAGTCTGACCTCCATGAATGATAATGATTCACATCTCAGCCATTCAGTTACAGATGTATTTCAGTCAGTTTGTCATTTGTCCAGATCCATTAGGTCTGCTGGCAAAATCATTGTCYATGAATGATGTGTCTTTCAGTCCACCCAAGCTTTGATTTACTTGTAAATAAAGCCTAATTCTGAAACTCGGCCACRGGGGAGCAAGTTTTCTATTTCTATATCAGGGAGTGAACCAAAATTATGTATTTTTGTCCTCTAGGACTGCCACAGAGGCGGGTACTGTATTCTTGTTCAAAGAGTTATAAATGTGGTGCTAAAGTCAGTGTGCCTGCACATTAGCATTAGAAACCCTGCATTTCTGAGGTATAGAACTAAGCTAGGGTCATTTAAAAATACCCTGAGACTTTTATTCACAAATAAGGAATAGCTTATTTTATTTGGTAAACCTCATTCTCTGTCACCGTGCAAAACCCATCGAGTTTCTTCACTTCTTCAKCTTGGCAATTGAAAAACAGCCCTATTCCAGTTCAGAGGGTTTTGAGATGGTGGATGTGTGATTCTCACACAGAATATGTGCAACTTTTTTTTTTTTTTTGCTGCAGCCTGGGGTTCTCGAGCTGGATGAATGATTAAGATTTCGTAACACTGCAGGCAAAATTCCTTCCCTTGATCCACGCTGTAGATTTCGTTTGCATTGTCTGCACACATGGTACTTTCATTTACATCAATGGGAATTCCACATGCTGAATAAGGAAGAAATATTTGCATTCTGGATAAGTGCCTTATTTGGGCACTTATTAATACTTAACTCACTCRGGCAGAGCTCCCACTGACTTTGATCTTGTTGGCCAGCTGCCCACTGGGTTTGAAGCCCTGGTTTGCAGAGCTCCTAAATGGCATTTTAATGGCAGGGGTCAGCAGTGATTGCCATACAATTTTTCTTGCTTTCCCCATCACAAAGTTATCATCCAGAGTAAGTCATTGCAGTTCTTTTTGGAAGATTAATGGCTCTCCACTGGTAACAGAAAGCAGCACACCCACTGATGAGTTTATCATTTGAACTTTGAATCCAGGCAGGAAGTTGAGACGTAAGCTCTTCCATGGAGGTGATTTGTGGTATATTTCCAGTTTTCAGGGTCAGGTTATTAACCAGAGTAACAGTGATATAAGCACATGCCGTGGAGAGCATGAATCAGAGGAAGTGTCTGACAAAGACTTCACTGTGCAGGCAGCTTTCCTGGGATGCTGTGAAAGTCTGATGTGTGTCATGGAGCTCCAGGTGTCAGGCTTGAAAATACCACAGGTATTAAAAACCTGCATGTGAGGATATAAAACTTTCCTTGGCAGTGTTCTTGGTACTCCAAAGATTTTGTGCTGTGGCCTGTCTATGGAAGCTTTTAATTTTCCTCTAGGATGCCAGTTCCTAGAAGTTTTCTTTGCTTTTCTCTGTCTCTTAGAAGGAGAAAATTAGTGACAAGAAACCAAGCCAACCACCTGTGTTGGGTAACTTGTAACTTTTTGCATGGGTAGAGTGTTCCTCACTTTGTATTTAGTAACAATGCTCTGGATTGTTATCAAAATTAAGATATCAAAAGAGCATAATTGTCTGCAAATTTCTAATGCTGATCCCGTCCTTCTGAGAGTAGTGAAACATAAAATATTCTGGGAGCAAACCTGTGCTGTAAAATATAAATATTATTTGAGCTATGCCAACACTGGAAATCATTACCCATAGCAAAATCATATGTTCTGCCATGTTTCTGTCTTGAACTGAAATAAATACTGAAGAAATATATGAACAGGGAGTTCTGAAGAGTGCTGTAGTRTAGAAATACTCAACCTTTTGTTTAGATCCTGTGCAATGTTATGGGAAAATGTTATGGAAAATGTAGTTCAGGTGTCTCCTGCCTCTATCCATGTGCAGGGRTAGATGGTTTTGCAATGTGGAACTCTCCCTCTAACAGCTTCCACAAAATACTAAACAGGGAGAAGAGATCAGCAAGTACTTCCCAAGGCAAATTCCTGGGAAAATCTGATTTTGTTGGGTTTTTTTGGTTTGTTTAATTGACTTATTTTTTTTTTCTTTCTTGTTGCAAATCACTTTGAGGAAAAAACTCTCAGTCACATCTAATAATAATATGGAATTCAACTTCTTGAGCAACAATAATATGGAGTTCAGCTTCTTTTTTAATAGTTGAACTCAGAGTTATGGTGTGGCAAGTTCTCCTTCTATCTGCATTGTTACAATTTGTTCAAATCCACTGTGATAGTGGAAAAAGTCTGACCCTCAACTGCATTCGAAATAACGCTGAACACCCTTTCTGTAGAGCCTCTTTTTCAGAGACTGAGATTTTTTTGAGGGTAATTAATGTGCAGTGAAATCACCCCAGTTTTGTGGACTAGGTGAAGAGCCTGTGAGACACAAGTAGCASTTGTGCTGGGCTTGAGAGGAGAAACATTTGTCCTCTGCTCTGGTGGCTTAAGCCATGCCTGGGGTCAGGAGGTGAAGCCTTTAACTGGGAAGGACCTGCCTGACTCCTCTTCTCTGTGGTAACTTCTGCTTTTCTACCTTGTAAGGGAATGTAGCTCCCACTGAGGGGSTATTTTCATATATTTAGGTATTCATTAATATTAGTACTCTAAATAATAAATGCACCCCCCTCCAAAAGAAAAAAAAAAAGCTACATATTGCATACACTTAATTCTGTGCACTATTAAAGTGAGTGAGAGGCAGAAGCACTGGGGGGAGAAAACCTTTCTCAGGAGTGTCCTTGCTCCTCTGAAGGCTTTGCTTTAGCCACTAGGTGATGCAGCAGCTTCTCTTTGTGTCCTGGGAAGTCGTGGWGGGAGAAGCTTGGAGAGCCTGGCATATGAATTAGGAATGAGTAATTGGAGAGGAGCTCCACTCCTCTAGAAGCGATACAGACTAGATAATAGCCCTTGGAAAACTAACGAGATGATAGGATTTCCAACTTTACATTTTCTAATTGCTTTAAATGAAACCCCATTAAAAACAGCTGGTCTGATTCTCAACTGATATAAATTGTCATATATTTTTAGATTTAAATAGCACTCGGCTGGTCTACCCCAGATGTAAACTCTGGCCTAGATCGTGTGATTGCTATCAGCTTGGAATGGAAACTTCAGCACTACTTTTACAGGCAAATTTATTTTAATGTATTATCAGGAAAACCCAGCATATTTCCAGGTATTGTGTATCTGAAAAAATAATCACCAAGATGACTAAGAAGACAGTTAAAGTAACGCACGTATCCACATCATCTCTGCTCAGGCAGAGAGATGAAACTTGAGTCCCAGCCACATGCTGGTAACAGGTAATCTAGGGCTGGCTGCTCTGAGCCAAGGACATCTTCAGCTTCTTGAGTCCAAGGAAAGAAAAAGGCATTTTGTATTTTTCATTAACTGCCGAGACCCACGCAGAACTGGCAACACGTGGGGCAAGATGATGGAAAATAGCTTTTTAGCAAAAGTAGAATGAATCATATTTAAACAGATTTAACCMGTGAGATGTTGCAATTCTTATTTGAAAGGGCATTAACAAATGATTTGTTGTTCATTCTGGGCCCAATTCTCATCTACCCTAAATTCGGAAAAACTCCTAAATCTGGCTCTTAATGTTTCCTTTTCACTGGAGCTTGGATGGCTTTGAACAGTCCAGTGCTATAGCCCCTTCCAGAACATTGTTTTATAGATCTTTGACCTGTGTTGAAAGAATTGTCTTACTCCTGGATCTAAGGCCTGAGGGAATTGGGTCACAGTATCTGAAATCTGCACTGATGCAGAATTATAGGGGTGGGGAAGTTTAATTGTTTCTTCTTTTTACTTTTCTGTGTTGTGTTTGTTTTCTACAGAAGGAGCAAGAAAACCAATTGGAGCAGGATTAAAGAGGGAGGGAGAAATATTTTCCAGTAACCATGAGCTAACCACTGATCTATAGCAGATAAGACTTTTATAGGCAATAGATCTATTTCTGATCTAACTTAAACTAATTTCAGAGCAGTCAATGCCAATATACMTTGCTTTAAAAGAAAGACTTCAAATGAACTCACTCAGGGAATGAAATAGCRCTGAAGTTCTTAAATATTTGAAGCTGTGGGAGTTATTTTGGGGAATAAATTTGTCTGAAAGAATTGGATTCCAGATTACTTTCCAAATTAATGACAGCTTTCCTTCATGTTTGTTGTTTTACAGAATTAGACAGTCAAGCAATATAGATCTATAAAAGGGAACTCAAAGTCCCATACTATCGATATCGATATAAATATATTTAGCAATAAAGGATTGTCACGTTAATCTATAAATTGATCAGCTAAAATTATTAAAAACTACATATTCAAAACCAGTTTATAATGGGACATTAGTTGATTAAAATTTTCACATCACAGATGGTTAATATTCTTTGATAGTAAAACATTGGGTTGAAACTTGGAAAATTCCAAAAATACAATGGACTGGTTGCTTACAGTTCTCTCAACACAGACAGCATAAACCACTGTTCATATTATTGTTATTTACATATCACTATTTCCTGTCATCTGTTTGGAGTTAGCCTTGCCCCAGTTCATGTTTGGATCACAGTCCTGGCTGGAGAATGTTCTGCCATAATTGTTTCCACTGCACTTAAAACATAGATGTATTATTGATATTGACCTTGGGTTTTTTAGATTAAAACTGTCAAAACTGAAGTCTGGGGATGCATTTTATTTTCCTTGATGGAAAACATGAAGTCAGTGCACAGGAAATCAGGACTGGGAGAAAAATACAAAACAGAGAGTTGGCTTGTGGGCGTTGTCAATTGAAAGCCCTCCGTGAAGTTGGACTCAGTTGGTTTCAGTCCCTTAGAGGTCTCATGCTTTTGTGTCYCACCTTATGACTACAATTTACTTTCTGAAAATATGGAGGCCAAGGTTTTTGCAGAGTAATATGATTCCAAAAGAATTTTCAATKATTAATCCTGTAAAACCAGTTGTAAAGTGGGGAGGGTGGCCAAGTGGAGGGAAAACACACTTGCATATATAGATAAGATTCTATTTCAGGAAAAAAAGTAATCCAAAATTGACATCACTTGGCCATCTGTCCCAGTAAGAATTGTATTACATTCCAGGTTAGGTGAATCTAGAGGGACTATTCCTTTTTCTGGACATATTTAGTGAGATTTTTTTCACTTGGAACTTTTGTTGGTCTGTTGATAATCATGTTTCTGAAACCAATTGAATTGAATGCAGATACACTTCAATTCATAAATATTTGGTCTCATTTTCTTCTCTTCTTCCTTTTAAAAATTTATTTTATGCTGATGAACGCTGATGCTTTTACTGAATTTTCATCAGACAGTTGCTGGTATTGCTAAGATGTTTCTTTACGTGCTATAAAAGATTGTATTCGTGTTCATTCAGTTCAGACACTTCAGCTAACTCTCTCTGTGCTGAAGACAAGGGAGTTCTTCTGATGCCAGGGTTTGTGTGCCTGGAGAGCTGTGGTCTTCTCTGGGTGCATGTCATCATGGGTGAGAGGAGGGAGAAAGGAGAGAAAGGAAAAGCAAACGTGTTACCAAGCATCCCTCCCTACTTCAGATCTGTGCTTCCTTCTACCATTCTCAGAAGATTATCCTGTCTGTCATGGACAAAAATGACAAGCCCAGTTCAAGTCAAAATCTGGTAATAGATCTTCATGCTTCTATTGCTGCTTCTAGCTCTTTTTCTGGGTGTGTTTTCAGAGGAACTGCCAATTCCACTTACCGGTGAGTAGGGCTGAGGAGCGAGAATTTGAATAAGGTGCCTGCTTAGAGGCAAACATAGATCCTTTTAAATCACARACCTTGTGTTGTTCTTTGTTTTAGGACCCAAACTGGAGCATGCATCTTTCAAAATTTACTGGCTTTCCATCAGAGAGGCTGGCTGTAGCTGCTTATGGCTYTTATTCTTTTTAATCACACCAGGTTTTAATCATTTGGGCTGAAAGTAGGAGTTTCACTCAAGATTTCAAGCAGCAGAGATTTAGGAGCCATTCACTCCAATGCTGTCACCTGTAAGGGAGGGACTGGGTTTGCTGCCTTGGTAGCTGATAACATCTCCTGATAGTAATAMAGTGACAGAATGCAAAGACACCACAGCTTGACCTGCCTTCCCCRTGGAAGGAGGGGCTGCCTGCCTTGGGAACACCAAGCCCCTCATTCACACTCATCCTTCATGCTGAGTGTAGGCCATGGGGAACATCTGGAGATGCTTTCCCAGTGTGCAAACAGAGAATGTGCCAGAGCATGTGCTCCTGTGGAGGCCCCGTGGAGGTTGGTCCCTCATGACTCTGGGGTTGAGCCTGCCCTCCCTGCTGCAGGARCAGCCCCACTGAGGTATGGGAGGCCATCCAGCTGCTGAGCCTTCTGCCACCAGGCACCAAAAGGCTCCWTTTCTAAGGCCCTGTCATCATTTCGTGTGTGTGGAAAGTAATTATCCTAAAAATGCAAGGAACAAACGGATTTTTTTTCCCCTTTAATCCCCTTGCATCTCAGTTTTGCATCTGTAAAATGACAACAATATACTGCTGCTCATGAAAGTGAAGATGTGTGTTRTATTCCTCATGAATCATGCAAGTGCTGTGTGATGTCCCATATTCTAGTTAAGGGTACAAGGGAACAAGCAGTGCTATTGTCAGAGCTCAGCCTCGGGAGAGGTGGGAGGGAAGAGGCTGAGAGGTTTTTCCAAGTGAGGATACCTAAGGAAAGCACTGACTAATTGCTAYTCCTGCAAATGATTTTGCCCCTTTTCACTTAATAACTGGGGGGGAATAACTTGAGGAATGGGGATGTATCAGAGAAGGACAAAATTTTTGTCCCCATGCATAGCAGGATGGAATGAAAACATCATACATGAAATAAATGAAAACAAAGTGATAYCTTTGGTGTTTCTGGGCTTTCTGAGCATGAATTAAAATGGGACCTGCAGGTACCTTTCTTGCTGTCTTCAAGCCCCAGGACTGACATAGAAGAATTGGTGTGGAAAAATAGAGTTTTGGGGATCTGCTTGATAGAGGAGGTGACTATCATAAATTCTGCTTTTGCAGCAGATTCCCCTTTGTCTCCTGCTTGTGGCTGCATCCCCACTCATGTCCAAGCCTGTGTTCCAGACTGTGTCTCCAACCAGGGCCCCAGTCCTGGGTGTGAGTGGGTTTGTGAGGYGGGGAGGGCTCCTCTCCTTTGCAGRCTTGGTCCTGTGCTCTCCAGGCTCCCCCCTCACACAATCCTTTTCGGGAGTGCAGACACACTGCCTGTCTGATGCAGGAATGTTTGATTTCCCTCCCTCCCGAGGGCTCTGCTCCCACAGTGGAAAGCTGTGGCAGCGTGGGTAYCCTTGAGGTGAGGACATTGCCACTGTGCTGATGCAAAGGCCACAGATGAGAGGAGGTGGAATGACTCAATCTTATTAGAAGGTATTAAACCACTTCATCTTTTATCCCTACAAGCACAACCCAAGGACAGCTGTGGGTGGCTGTAACCTCGCTGTCTCATTTTTCTTTGTATTTCTGTTGCTCAATAAACATTAACACGCTGTAGGAGAGTTAGAGATTTTATTTAGCTGGAGCTGTAAAAATGCTTCTTCCCTCAAATTTCATCTCATTTTTTGCCTTTGTTCCACTGATGACTGGCATCATCTGTTCATCTCCTGGAGGGTTTTGAACTCTGTTATTATGATTGTCTCTCGCTGCCCTTGTTTTCTATGCACAGTTTCTGTATTCCCATTGTCTTAGATTAAATTAGCCCAAATCCCATCCCTAGCCTTAGCAAATTTAAGCCTCAATATGGGTAAGAACATTCCTAATTTTTAAGATGGGAATTGTCTTGCTGGCTTGGGAATTTTGGAAGCTTTTTGCAAAGCAGTGATATTGTTTCTTGCAGGATCTCAGTGGATGTTCTTTCATTTTCTGCTTCTTTCCTCATGTTCTCATCTGCCCAAGACACACAGYTCATGTTTTAGCACCTTGGTTTCACAGTTCGTAAAAACTGGCCTAGCCTTGCAGTTTTCACTTGAACAAATATTTTTTTACACTTACCTAAATTACGATCAGGTCCCAAAACATTGGGGTATTCTAACTWTAACAGCAACTGCCTTTTCCAATAAAGATGACTTCTTTACCCACAAACCTTGGAAAATAATTTTGTGTGAAATTAAGCTTTGACCCAAAATGTAGGGAGGGAAGGCTTCTGCTTATGGAGATCTTGRAATACCTTGTACAAAAGAAATAATGCTGGTACAAAACAGAAAGATGAGACTTGCTGTTTCAAATTACCCAACTAAAATATACTTTTTTTTTTAGAAGCTTGTTTTCCCTTCTTTTACTAAACCACTGAGACAATTCAGTGAATTTGAACTGCACTTGCAAATCATTTCAGTTGAGAAATAAGCCCTTTTTTTGTGAATAAAATATTTGCCTGGAAAACATTTTCTTGGCTCTGGYAACCTGGCATATGGGCCTGTGTAATTCCTCTCCGTGGGATGCGCTTAACCCTGGGTGACAAGCACACTGTCAGTGCTTAATAATCCTCAGTGGAGATTGCAGGGGGAATAACGTGGTTCTGGGATCCCACTTTAGTTTATCCTCACCTCCAGCCAAGGAAGATGGATTGCCTCAGGGGCTCCTTCCCAGGTGCAAATATCTCTTGTAGCTGGAAGTTTCTTTTCACACTCTCCAACTGCCAGCCCAAGAAACACACCCACAGGGAGTCCTGTACAGCAGAAATGTTGCTGAACCAGGCTTCTTTTAAAATTCCTTACTGCCTCCTCGTTGCTGATTAGCCTCCCATGGAGAGGGGGGAATGGTGTAACACTTGGTAGTACATTGGAGAAATGATGACCACAGGGCTCTGCATCCCTTCAGAACATTTCTGCTGCGCAATGCTGGAAGCTGTTTTAACTCTAGGTCCAGCCCTGCTTCAGACTATGGTAATGTATTGATTTTAATGAGTGAAGAAATGAAGGGTACTTGGTTAGCTGAAGTTCTAATACAATATGTAAGACAGAATGAAAAATAAATTAATTTTAAATGGTTTGCAGACATACAAAAGGTTCATTCGCTGCATATAACATGCTCAGTAAAATAATATCCTTTAATGTGCTGAACTCTTCATGCTTTTCATGAAGCTGCATCTAATTGTACTATTCAGAGTTGACTTATTCTGCCACTGCCTTCCTTTGAGAAAAATAGCATTTTAAGACATGACTAGCACTCTAAGTAGTCATTAATTCTTAATTAATTCAGAATGAAAATTAAAATTCTGCTCTGTATATATCAACCTGAGTACCATACACAACACATAGATTCAGAAGAATTACTCTGGAGAGCATAAATTCAAGGTGATCACAAGTGTGTGTATATCTATATATATGCACACCCCTGGATCTGAATACTCAGATATACCTGCATGTCTGTGCCAAACCTATGGTGGGACATTTTGATGTTGCTTCTGAGGAAAATTCAGCTTTATCAGTCCTGTATGCCTTTGATTTTCCCATCAGAAGTGATTAAATAATGAAATCTGGAAAAGGCTCTTTGGGCATCTGACATACAGCAAGATATGAAAAGGAAAATTGTCTTTGAAGGAAGCCATGACTTTACTAAAAATTGTTTGTTAACATAAAAAGGAGGTAAATTTAATCCATTTGCAGTGCAATACAGTGAGAAACTGCATGAAAACCAAATTAAAATGGCTGTGACAAACTGTCCAGATGGTGGGGATAGCTCCAGAAGAGAGGATGTTCAGCAAGGGACAAGCCTCTCTAGAAGGTGAGAATAGAAAAATTATTTTGGGAGTAGGCTAATAAGAAGTTTCAAACCCTTGTGAAGACATGATTGAAAACATTCCTTTTGAAGGTCTGGAACTGAACCCAAAACCTATTTAGACATTTTAGCACAYGGCAGGTTATACATTCATTTTAAAATCCATCCCCTTGCAGCCTCTGAGCATCAGACTGAGCAGCTGTTTCTTTCTTTTCGTCCTTTCTCTTTTTGCCAGGACCTGGCATTATTTATCCCATGGGCTACAGTCACTGAAAATAGGTTTCCTGACCCCTTGGAAACTAGAGGAGTGTGGTGTCCTGAAATTTAAAGCTTTTAATGAAGAGCTTAGGAGAGGCATCCAGCCTGTTCAAAGGCCTTTCCACCTATTTATTAGACACAGAACTACACAGAAATCTGTGGCTGTCAGACTGCCAGCCAGAAGACAATACTATTCTTTCTGAGCCCCTGACCAGTTTTTGTTCTGTTCCATCTCTGGAATTGGTTGTTCCTGCCTCTTGCATTCAGTCTCTTAGGGGAAAAAAAAAAGGACAGCTGAATTTAAAACCATAATATCAGTGCAGCTCTAGCTTCTGTGCTGGTAATCAGGACACAATGTACTGCTGAGGATGCACACTGTATTATGCAACTCMCTCAGCCTGTAATTATCCCTGATTCCCCTCCTGTTGTAGCAGAACAGCTCCAGACTCTGTGTGACCATTCCAGGCTGTGCAGCCCCTGCTGTTTGTTAACTCTCAGATAACAAACTGTGCTGGGGGTGCTGAGCTGGCCTGCAGGGCCACCTCAAAGGCCTTCAAAATTCAAGTTAATTTATTTTGTTAGGGTTCTCATTAACATGTCGTATATGTAATGTTCACAGACCAGGAGCAGGATTTCTACTGTAGGGATCTTTTTAATATTCCCAGGTGCTGAGTGCTGGAGTGTTTTAAACCTTTCCACTTGGTTCTTCAGTAGAAGTTGGTCTGGGCAGTTGTGCTGCTTGAAATGTTAAGTGGTTAAATTTGGAGTCGCTCAGAGGTCAACAGAGAGATGGATTAAAGGGGGTGGAAATGTGTTATATTGACTGAAACTATCTACAAACAGCRGGGAAAAGCAGGGGGGCAGCATTAGGTTTGGCCAGAACTACTGGCATTTGTTTGACTGGCGTCACAACAAACTGGAAGTGGTATAGTTCTCTTTTTTAGAAGTATCTAAGTGCTGAGATCAGGCTTTGGGCAGAATTTCTGGTCATGGAAGATGAGGAGAAATTATTTACCTGCTTTTGTGTCTTGGACACAACCCGTGCCYTTGGCAGCATTGGGCTATCTCTGCACAAATGCAACCTTTTCCAAAATTTCAGGAATTTGTTCAAACAAAGTTTCATTGATTTCCCACAGCTTCTTGACCTGAATTTCATTCAAATAGAGCCCCTGAATTGCAACAAGTGATACTTGATTAATAGTAGGAGAAGTGAGTTTCTCCCTTCAYCACTCAGACTCTGAATGTCAGTAAGATTACTATCAACCTGTAGCCTAGTTACAGGTTGATTGTAGATTTCTAAAATAAATAAGATGGGATAAGACCACCTATACTTAATGTATTAGTTTGCATATTTACAAGAWGGAAGTGCTAATGGAAGTCTGAATTATTGCTGCATTTTCTTTAAAAAAAWTATTTCATATAGAAACCAGACCTGCCAAGAATGCCTACTTATGAACCCAGTAAGGACACCCCTACACATGCCTCTCCTGTGGGTATAATTATGGTATTTGCCTTTTAAATCTCTACATGTTCTAGCACGATGATGACTGGAATAATAATAATTGAAAAATCTCACGTTACCTAGCAATGATGCAGTTTATGCCTTACCAGTATGTTCTTAGGTTATGCCTAATAAAAGATGACAAGACTTGCTTGAAGTCTTAATCCTGCAGCAACACTATAATCTGCTCAGGTGAGCTGTATTTTCCTTCTTGCACAGATAAATAGCAGAAAAATTGGATCATTTGGAGAAACTTTGAAGAAATGCTGTGAAACAGTTACTGTGTACACTGTTTTTCTTTTGTCCTCCATGCCTGGCCCAGCTTCAGAAAGCTCCTCTTCACTGAGGAATTTTGAGTTATTGTAATTGGGGCTGATTTCTCTTTGAAGAGAGAGCTCATCTTTTTCTTCTCTGTGATGAGAGAGAGGTGCACATCTGAGACCAGAAGACCAGGTGTGGCTTCCATGGGTGTGTTTGACCAAGGCCAAGGATGAGGGCCAAGACATTTTTGCATTTTCATCCCCATTTCTTGTTATTTAGGTGGCCAAACCTTGTGGGCAAGGACTGCCTCCRTCATCTGCATGTACCAATGCCAAATGAAAATGCAGCAGCAGTCAGAGCTTTGCCAATGACAGTCACTTATTTAGTTATTTGTCCAACACAGGACATGACACCTGCCCCTCTCTCTTTTCCAAGACCCATTGGACTGGCTGGAAAACAGGAATGACTGTGGGGAAACCACAGAGGCTGTTTGTGTCTGTGCTCAGTCACKGATGGCATCATTCTTTAAATTAAAGCTATGGGCAGTAACTTCACGTGCCAGCAATGTGATTTAGTCACTGTGCAGCACCAGCTCCCTTACTTGGCCCCAGAACTAAAGATGTAATTTTAGAGAAGAGTATGAAAGGTCAATTAACTTTCCCAAACTTTAATCTTGAAATATCTGTGTTTATTTGACCTTCCAGTTCAGTCACAATTGGCGTGGATTCAACCTCCAGCTAAATGAATGCTGCCTATTGATTTCACACAGACCAACACCAGTTCAGGGATATTCAAAAGGCATTCCTTCAGCTTTCTGAGCCTTATAAATTGAAGTATTGTAAGGCTGCCAGGGGTGGGTTACCTGGACAAGATATTGCAAGTGAAAGTCCTTTGTGTGAGTGCTTCTTAGCAAATAATATTTTTCATGTGGTGAGGTGCAGATCCAGGGTTAGGGGGTCTGCTGACTGGGGCAGTCTGGGCCAGCAGTTGATATTTTTGTCTCAATTTTCATTTCTGTCTGTGTAAGAGCAAAACTGGTTTAAAAGATTCCTAAATGTTGAAAAGATTCAAAACAGCTTCAGTCTCCTGATGAAAAAACAAAAAAAGAAAAAAAATCAGCTTTTCCCATTTGAAAATATGAATGAGACTTTTATCCTTGAGTTTTCCTTATGGAAAATATGTTGATTTCCTGGCATGCTCCTCCATCCTAGCATGATCCTTGCATTGCATTGYCATAATTTCTGGTAAGGGGCTGCATTTCAATGGCAAAAAGATGGACAAAGCATTTAGGGTGCTCTGAGCTGTCCATGTCCTTGTGTTTGGCGAGAGGAGATGGCTCATTAGAGATTAATGAGTGGTGTTAGGGCCAGGTGTAGCACCTGAGAACGTGATACAACACACCTGCAACCTGGGATCTCTGTTAGTTTGTAGCTATTTAATTCACTGGGTTTCTAAATGTGATGTTACAGCAGCAGTTACATACTTGGCCTATTTAATCTTGTATTTTTAGTTTAATTCTCCCTTCTTGAACACAACTATAAAAATCTACTTATTCTTTCTCTCAGTTTCAATACTCAGCTTTAACTTTTAATCTGTTCTCCAATGACTCACTTGTGAATTGGAAGGAMGAGTTACTCTGTGCCTTTATTTCATTCCTTTGGTGAATTTTGAAACTTTATAGGAATTACATTTTGTGCTTCTGATAATTACAGGTTAGTTKCCTCTTGTTTTTAATCTACCATACTACGACTTGGTCAGCCATTCTTTGCATCTATTACTGCATCTATTTTTCATCCATTTGTCCTGAATACAAGAGGCTTTACTAAATTATCCTTCTTCCAGTTCAGGTTTTCTCATCTACATAATGAAAACAAGCTGACCAGCTGATGGGAGATAGTTCCCTTCACAACTTCAGCACAGTTTTTTATTATTTTCCTTTCAGTATCTGCAAGACTATTTCTAGGAGTGTGAAGTCCTTCAAAAATTGCCCTATATCTTATTGATTGATTGATTGCATTGATATTGAGATACATCTCATGCATGTATGACACAGCAACACAGATACACTGGCCATGAAATACCTGCAGATAACATTCTGACACTGTCTAGCTCACAAAATGGCTGAAAACTCCATAAAATGAGCTGAAAACTCCATATCCAGGCAAATTTCAGCACCATTTTCCAGCATGTTCAGTAGGTCTGCTTGACTTTTTTTTTTTCCCCTCCTTTTTATTTAAAGCTTCTGAGGTCTTTTAATCACTTACTCTGTTTGATTGGGTTTTTTCATATCTTATAATAAAACACATGCTCACCCTTAGAACTGCACATCTCAAAGGAAGGCTTAAAATTAAATTATTAAATTTATAAGGCACTTACTGAACAGTATATTTGCCAAATGCTACAAGATTATTAAGCAAAGCTTAATGATGTTTGTTGGCCAAGTTTGTATGCTGTGCTGGAGGAGCTCAGTAAAGTTTTCATCAATGTTATTTAATATATGGTAACCAGCCACTATTTTGGTTTCGTGGAGCTGCTGTGTTTTCTGCAGCTCAGGGGCCAGGGAGGGCTGTGAGMATGGAACCAGTTTAGTGCTTTAGTGAAGCACTGGAGCTGTTCAGAGATGTCACTGAACTCCTCCTGTGATGCAGGGGTAGGCTGGTCAGCTTGGAGAGGGGTGGGTCAGCTCCAGAGTAGGATTTCACAGAGCAGAAGACCCTGTGAAAATGGTACTTTTTACTTCTGTGGAATAGATCCACTGTGGAGACAGAGACTCTGGTCTTCATGTTTTTGGAAAAGCCACATAAGAGCCAGGATCTGCTGGGAGCTACGTGTCAGCTGTCTCATTTGGGAAGAAACATGATTTTAGGAAAAAAGGAAAACATTAGAACACCTAATTAAACACCTGCCAAGTAATGCAAGATCTGCTTGTTTCTGTTATGAGCAATAGGATCTTGTAGGCTTTGAAAGTCACTCTCTGAACATTCACATGGAAYGTATTTAAATTTGAAATGTGGTCTGGCAGAATGAACTGGAGGGTGTGATTTTTATGGACTGGGTTTGGGGCACAAAGTGGTGTTTTCCAAACACTAAAGCAATTCAGAAGCCTTGGTCTCACTGTAGAGGATGATTTAAACAAATGAACTCCGTAATATGTTGACTTCTATATGAAATGTGACTTCTAATTGCTTGAGGGCCATATCTGCAAAGGAATTCAGATGTTTATTACAATTTTAAAGAATACATAACTAACCAGGATGCCTGCTTCTGATGATTTCAAGTAATTTTATTCTAAATTATTCTTGCTGTTCTCCTTAGATGTTATGCTACCTACTAAACAATTTAACTGTTTGGACTAAACTTCTCCCCAGTGTAAGGGCACTTACTTAAYGTACTTGTTCCCAAGAAAGACCTTGCATTTTGTTCTTCATTTCCAGAAGAGAAAGAAACCCCAAAACAGCCCTTAGATTGTCTCTTTGGAGCTCCCTACCTTTTTAATCTGTGCATTTTAAGATTCACAGAGAGTATTAGATATTTAAAAGTCCTCATTATTCTGTGTTTGTCAGCTTTGAACTGTCTYTGCTATTAGCTTCTAAATGATCTAAGTCTTTCTATAACTGAATGGAGTGTTCCTCATTTACTGTTCCCCAGACTTTAACACTATCAATTTATAAGCACTTCTTAATTTGCTTCTAGTTACAATGTTTTTTGTATTCTGGGCCAGCTTTCTCCATCTCTTCTGCCACTGTGGTACTGCAGGTATTCACTATCGAACTTGAATTCGTGTTTTATTTGAAAGAGCAAACAAACCTTATTTTTTGATTAACCCGTGCAGTCATCATTATATCATAGTACAATGAAGTCCATGACTGTTTCAGACATTAATCTTTCTGCCACCCTCTGCTTCCAAACTCCTCCAGGTTTCTGGGGGCATCTGCTTGTCAGCAATGCAACCCCGAGTGCAGGAATGCTGTTGAAGATCACTTGTTTACCCTAAAATCCCTTTCACCAAGCTGCCAAGACCCTGCCATCACTTGGTTCATCTCCCTTTTTAAATTATGCTGTTGTCAGGGCAGTGTGGGAGGGAGAAAGCAAAGGTGTGCAGAAAGAACTTTCTGGATTTATGTTACCTCTCTCTGACGTCCTGCATCCCTTCCCATGTCTTCACAAGAATTAATCTGGGGAGGAAAACTCTCTTTAGGTTGACAAATTTGCACTGCACCAAGATGAACAATATTTTATTTTRTTTTATTTTTTCATCCCTGGCTGTATCTTCTTGCTGAAAGATGAGATCTTGGATAGAGAAGTCAAAAGGCAAASCTGACAGCTCTTCAACTGCTTAATTGATAGGTGATTGTGTCTATTGTATCAGCAATTGTATCTATTACAGCAGAAAGTGTTTCCATGGTTTTCCTTCTTTCAGTTAGCACAACTTTTTCTAACATTTTTCTAATAAGCTCCCAACAATGAGGAAAATTGTGTGATAATTAGGTGTAAATGCTACATTAGATCCTGGTTTATATCAGTTTAAGGTTTTTACACCAGCAAAGAAAAAATTCCTAGCAACTTCTTTTTTTCAAAACAAAGTTAAAAATTTAATATTGTGGCTGTTAATGGTCTTTTTTTATTCTCCCTTCCCCCTTCTCCAGATAGCYCTGGAACAATTGATCTGTAGGAAAGACACATACTGTATGAAACTGTGAGTAGTGATGCTGCCCACCACTCTTGAGTAATTTGTTGACAACCCTCTGATTAAACTTTCCTCCTTCCTCCCTTTCAGCCCAATTTAAATCAAAATACTTGTGGAAACAATTTCTGTGAGAAAAATGGAAAAGTTCCTAGGGTAGCTGAAGTCTCACAGCCTTCTCCATTAATGTTGCTGGGTGTTTTGTTCCATTTATGTTTTATTTATCATGCTCCTGAGGTGTATCATGAATAGCATTTGTAAGGCATTCCTACTGGATAATGTGAGCATTGTGAAGAAGTAATATCCCATACAAGACCAAGAAATTTGCCATGACAAGTTCACCATTACAGTTGTACACAATATAATACTGTCAAATTAGGCATTTCTTYCACTTATGGCAAAGTTGCTGAGGGTATCAGCAGAGCTCCTCGGGGGACTCAGGAGAGCTGTTCTTCCAGCTCTGGCAAACAGCTTTGCTTTGACCTTGGGTCAATCACTTCMCCTCTCTGTGCCTTCATTTTCACTCCCATCTCTCTCTGCTTTGCTATTTGCTGAAGGCACTGGTGCTGGGACCATCTGCTTGTTCCTCCAGCCTGGTGTGGTCCTGCTCCCTCCAGCCTCTGCAGTGACCTCTTGGCACAGCAAGAATGGAGGCAGTGCAGAGTGACACCCTCCCCTTCCTGGGCCTGCAGGAGTGTTAATAAGCTGCTTTCATCCATGTGCCAGCATCCTCAGGTGCAAAGTGCAGTGCCCTCACCACTGTTACCACCTCCAGGCCAGGGTGCCCTAAACAGAAATGCAGTGGCTCTGTGGCAAGAAAACCTCATGCCTTTCAAAGAGGAGTCTGTCCTGCCTGGGAGCAGAGATYTGTCTCCTTGAAAGCATCACATTTATTTTTAAACATAAAAAATAATAATGTAAAGCTTTAAAAAAGCAATGGGAGAGGTATGGTTGTAAGTGGTGAAAGCAAACCTGCTGGTAGCTCAGTGTTGGGGGCTGGAGCAGATGTTTGCCCAGCCTGTGGCTGCCCKGAGGGGCACAATGGCCATTAGGGACCTGCCCTCCTGCTCTCCACCGAGCCAGCTGATGGGAGCAAGGCTGCTCTGCAAGAAGAGCAAGCCAGCATTAACAGGAGCAAGAGAAATAAGGATTCCTGCTGATTTTGGTGGCCCAGCTTCCCTCAGTCTGACCAGTGAGCCATGAAGGAGCAGGTTCCCCTTTGCTGGCTCCTTTCTCATCCTCTGAAATGCTCCTTGAGAGGCAGTGCCAGAACAAGGCATGCACAGCACTTCCCATGGAGAAGGGAAAATACTTGTTTTGGCAAGTAAGCCAAGGATTTCAAAGAGAAAAGCTCAAACACATGCAATAAGCTAAGTAGCTATATTTCTTCTTACTGGTAAGTGCAGGTATGACACAAACCCCAGGCTGAATAACACTCCCAGTAATGCACAGGTAGCTCCATCAGAAGCAACAGAGTTACTCCAGATTTATGTCAGTGTTCCCAGGAGTTTACTGTGTTTTTCTGTCATCTTTAAGAACAATCACTGCAATCTCACTGAGCTCATAAAAAGGGTAGAAAATATTTTTGAAGCCTAACACAGCACAGATATCAGTGTGATATTAAATGAGTTTTTTCAGTAGCCTCTCCAAAGATTTATATCCATTTATCAATGCCTTTTCTGAATTGCATGCATAAAATCCTTACATGCAGCATAACAAAAAGTCGTGAGCAGTATCAGTATTCAGATGGAATTAGTGACATTCAGCATGACAAACTGCGTAGGAAGCTGGTTGTCAAAGCCCTGTGATAGTGAAGATGGCTCTGCTCACAGCACCAAGATGTTACTGCTCTCTCCTAAAGTCTGAAAGGCTGCTAAAAAAATCTCTGATATATTTTGTAATTATGTTAGAGGCATCAACATACCATTAAAGTGTTCAGTGTTTGGTATCCATTGCTCCAMTGAGGATATGTGGGAGTAGTCCAGCCTTTCCACGTCATCCCACTTCCCCAAGAAAAAAAAAACACTTAAACTTGAGCAACTAAAACTGTCTGTTGTTTTMTTTGTTTGGGTTTTTTAACACAGTGCTAAACACAAAGCAGCATTCAGCATCTTCTAAGAGAAATCTGGAGACACTGATAATAAATTACTGAGAATTACTACAAATGGCTGATTTCCACACCTGGAAGCACGCTCTGTCCAGGAGCTCAACCTAAATCTGCACAACTTCTGTCCTAAATTAGCTGTGAAAAGGGAAATCCTGAATGTATAATAGAAGCAACAGAGCCATAAAGATTTATCTTTTTGTTTACTTTAGCTTGCTTGGAGATTAGAAAGCTCCCAGAAGCACAGGAACCAATAGAATAGATTAGGGAAGGGCTTGAGGTGTTTGAGTTGTGTTGGTTTTGGTGGGAGATTGGTACCTCAGCATCTTTGTAGATCAGGTCTGAGGTGCTACGAGATGTGCAGCTTGCCAAACAAACACAGCAGCTGCCCAGGATGGGGATGCACCTGCTCAGAGCTGTCCTCATGGTGCCTGGAGCAGGGAGGGGACGTGGCCAGCAGCGCTCAGCACATCTGTGTGGGATCTGCACTGGRTGTGGGCACCACAAATGGTACCTGGGGTGAGTTGGAGTTAAGCCTGCGCACAGTGTGCTGAGGAGCCTGGGTCCCACCWGAACCTGAAGGCTCTCTCCATGCCAGGGTTAGTGCAGGAAAACTGCAGGAGCAGAGGTTACTCTGATTTGGGGTTACTCAAAGTCACAGTGTGAAAGGTGCTTCCCCTGAGTCCCTCTGGGTTGTAAGCAGCACCGTGGCCATTTTTTTCATATTTATCCACTGTTGTTGCTCAAGGTCTGTGGAACATGCCCATTGAATCAGAGAGACAGAGGAGAACTGGGGGAGCAGCACTGTGTGCGCTGCAACCAGCAGCTGTGACCTTCCTGTTTACTACATGCAGATATTTTTTTTTTAATTTTTTTTTTAACATTTGTTAAAGGAATGAGGCAGCAAATCGCCAACAATAACAGAAAAATCAATACCCGCCTGTGCTTCTTTTGTGAGATTTGGAACATGGCCTCAATCTGTCAGACTGAATTACAGAGAGTGTGGGTGTCAGCAAGGGCTCAAACAAATAGACCTGCCACAGTGCTCATTGATAAAAGGCTTAGGTCTGTACCAGTGTCACCACTGCTGCTGCCTCCACAAGGCACCGGGAGAGCCTTTCAGACCAGAGTTACAGAGCCATGAATGTGTTCMCTTGCACTTTGCATGTAAGATTGCACTAATCTCCGGAATAAAAAGGGTAAACAAACAATTTGACAAATACAAGGCTCTGGGGCATTACCTTGCTAATGGATGTTAAACCAAATGGATGAATTTGAATGGAAGGTGATATATCAACAGAGGAACGTCATCCCAAAATAGGCCATTGATCCACTAGCTGAGAATCCAGTCTTTGACAAAGGTCAATGCATTGGAGAGAGGAACAACCTCTTCCCAACTCATCATYTTCCCAGGCAACAGTAAAAGGCTGGATCAGTATATAGAGGAAAGCTTCCTCCTGTGACTCCAGATGGTAATTAGTTTATACCCTGGAGCATGAAGATTAACATCCCATATCACTTTTAATTTTGCCAGTGGATATTAAGCCACTGCAATGAGCTTTTGAATCTTTGAGTAACACACCATGAGATTTCCATCTTACAAAAAGGAGCTGGTGGGGAAGTCCAGCACAGTGTTTGTATTGTCCCTCTGCCCAAAGACACCAGCCAGGACAGCTGCTTGTGCCAGTGGTGGAAGATGGTGCTGTCAGGAGCAGCGTGAGGTACATCAAMAGTTTAGCACCTTATAGGGGGATTTATAGCACAGAAACAAGTTTACAAGAGGAGCTGAGAGTTAMCTTCACTGATACATTTACCGAGAGAAAGGCAACCTTTAATTTTCTTAATTAGAGGTGCTGGGCTCTGTGTAGCACAGTGCAGGTTCCTGAAGGATGAAGGTGGCACCGATGGGTTTGTCTGGCAAACTGCAGCCCACAGAGCAGTGCAGGGCTCGGGCTCCTTCTGGCCAGAGTTGCCTGGCTAATGGAAGACAGAGGCTCAGCACTCTGCCTTCTCTGCTCCTCTTGGCAGGCAGCGCCAGCCCAGTGTCCCCTGTGCCTGTCCCTGACCCTGTGCCTCAGGCCAGTGTCCCCTGTGCCTGTTCCTCACCCTGTGCCTCAGGCCAGTGTCCCCTGTGCCTGTTCCTCACCCTGTGCCTCAGCCCAGTGTCCCCTGTTCCTGACCCTGTGTCTCAGCCCAGTGTCCCCTGTGCCTGTCCCTGAGTGCCTCAGCCCAGTGTCCCCTGTGCCTGTTCCTCACCCTGTGCCTCAGGCCAGTGTCCCCTGTGCCTGTCCCTGAGTGCCTCAGGCCAGTGTCCCCTGTGCCTGTTCCTCACCCTGTGCCTCAGGCCAGTGTCCCCTGTGCCTGACCCTCACCCTTTGCCTCAGCCCAGCAGGGCAATTCTGCCTTGCCCCAGCCACCCTTCCCAC
>JACDOX010000079.1:2445017-2487609 GCA_014549065.1 Cardinalis cardinalis | reverse complement strand
GTGGGACAGACAGAGCTGCCCCTCCTACTCCAGAGCCTACCTAGACATCTGAAAAGGGCTTTGGCTTGTTGGATCCACATCTCACCCTTCCCTCCAGGGGAATGTCTTTCAAGCATCTTATTCTGAGCCTCCTTCTCTKAAATACATTGTTARTMCAGYCAGAAAACTGAAAGTTCCCACAACGGCYTTATGCAGACCAATTCCTCCTGTTTCATATTTTCTTTTAACTAAAATATTTCCTTGCTACTTTATTTCAAAATGAGCTTTGATGGTATGAATGTCACTAGATTCCACATTAAAAAAAAAAGGACATGGAAAATATGATCTTGTTCTTCCCCTGCTCTGAGTAGGCTGCAGTTAATTTCACAGACTGGTTATAAACCATGTTTAAAGAGGAGAAGTCTTCCCTTTAATCTGTATCAGCCTTTGCAGCCTTTCTAATTTCATGAAATGTCTCCTCATTCTTGTCCTGTACTATGGACAGAATAGGAAAATCCAAGGGGCTTTCATTGCATTGTTCATTATTTCATATGCCTTTGTCATCCTGTATCTATCTATGCAGCGATGAAATATTGTTAATAGGGGAGCAGAAGCCTTTTGTTGAGGACAGGAGCTGATTGCCATGGACATGTAACTAATAATATATGTGGTTAAGACTGTAATTTGGAGCAAGGCTAGCACAGGAGAAAGTAGAGAGGAGCATACTGTTTCTCCTGATGAAAAGAGTCAATGCCAGAAAGGAAGCAAAATAAAGATGAGCATCCAGGAAGGGGAAAAAAATCCTCTTTTTGAGATTRTGTTCACCTCTATACCAAATGCTTCTTTTTTGCCTTTCTTGTTTCAATTCTCAGTGTAGCAGCGGTGCTGTGAGAAGGGTTAGTCTTGCAGTATCCTCGTTTTCAAGACTCTTATGGCAGCATTTGCTCTTGCAAAGTGCAGAAGTCTTGGTGATTTCATTTATTCAACAGATCTTGACGAGCCTTTGAACTTCTGTGTGCCTGAACCAACCCTGAATTCACAGCCTTCATTACTGACCTGATTCAGCTTCCCATGAAGTCAGCTGGAGTCTTTGCATTTAAGTCAGTGTGGCCACTTAGAAGCTAACAGGCTTGCATAGGTTTGTACTAACTTGATTTTGGGGAGCTTCTTTAGAATTGTTTCTACACAGATCCAAAAGAGGAAATGACAAGTAATAGATATTTAAAATAATATGTGATTAAAGATCATGCAGTCCGTGGTTAAAAGTCAAGCACCATACTGACAGAAATTTGAATGCAGAATTTCTACCCCAAGATCTCCAAACCCTGGCCTGAGTAGGCTTGAGTTGGTTGTCAGATCACACTGCTCCCTGTAACACAACCTTCAGTCAGGTGTTATCCTTATTGTCTATGGAGATGATCATCTRCAGCAAGCAAGGATCTGGCTGTTGTTAGAAATAAATCTGGCTAGAAGCTGAAACTCCTGTTTGAAACCGAGATGTAGGAAAAAATATCAAAAACCTATCTGCCRTAAAGTGCTGAGGAAACTCCTCTGCATAACCAGAGACCAGGCAGTGTCCAGTACCTGGGAGCCMCAGAGTAATCTGCAGAGATGAGAGAAAATGGGATTTTAGCAGGTGGGACCCCCAGGCTGGTGGGCAGTCAGCCTGGCAGAGGGGTTGTGGGCGCTGAGCAGACAAGATGCTCACTGTGTTTCTGCTCTGCCCTTTCCTGATTTGCCTTGTTACCATAATCAGGGTGTTTCTGCAGGGTGTTTTTGTTTCCATGACCCAAAGTTCTGCCCTGGTACAGCAGAGCTGTCTCTGAGGGTGCTCCAGTGCTGCTTTCAGACAGTGAAGTTTCCTGCTGAGGTTATGTGAGATGCAACTGGAGCTCTCTTGCAGGCACAGCTAATTCGCTGCTGCTGGTGTGCCAAGGCCTTATCAGCCATTAGAATGTCAGCAGAAAGCCAAGAGAGTGCTCAGCCTGTCATCCCCACAAAGGATCAGCTTTGGAAAAGGATTATGCTGAATTTTCTTTTCATCTGCATTTATGAATTTTTTTTTTGGCTTGGCTTTGCACTGTGCCAATCTTGTGCTTGCCCCAGGGGGGCTGTGAACTGCAGCAGGGCTTTTGCCAGCTATTTCCTGRGTACCTGTGCTAACAGTTTCCAAGGGGCCGTGCCACTTATCTGTTCCTCTACATGRAAGAGTATTGCAGCAGCAGTGCTCAAACTGGAGGGAACTGAAGGAGAGTGAAATTGCTACAAAYTGAAGAGTTAGGAAAGTATGACTTAGCCTCGCCTGGAAAATAAGCCACAACACAYAGCAGACCCTTTTAAATGAAGCAGACAAATATGCAAATGCCAGTGTGGCTGCGTGTCTTATGGAATTGTTTTGTGAGCACATTTCTCCTTGGCAAAAGCATTACAAGGGCCACACTCAGTCAGTTTTGCAGAGTGATGGCAAGGCACAGTTATCCATATGTCTGTCCCACAGGTGATTTCTACACCATGTTGATGTGGGATCTCAGTAGCTCAAGAATGGCAAACAAAATTCGTATTCACTGTTCCCAGCACTCTGAATAATTCACAACCCAAACTATCTTTCCTGAGCACCAGAAAAGGTGGTAAACAGATAAGCAGGAGTATCCCATACAGGAAAGTCAGCCAAACGACAGGAAGCTTCAAGGATGTGTGAGATATACCAGGATTATCTTACATGGCAAAAGGGAACTAGAAAGAGTTGCTGTTCTTATTCACCCASACAGGCTTTTGAAGTCAAGCAACTTATTGCTGTGGTCTGTGGCTCCAGGAATAAATCTGTGGTACAGAGCTAGGGAGAGCTGTGGTTTTCACTAGTGGTTCTACTTGATTTTAAAGAGGTCACCTTATCTGTTTCCTTCTCTACTTTTTGTAGTTTAAGCAAGAAACCTCCACAGACAGGACATTGTGCTGCTGCTCATGGGTGCCTTTAGGTGACTGCTTAGGGGATGGGTATGGCACTGTTTAGGGAAACCCCTAAAATCAGGCTGGGCTTAAAGCAAAGCTGGACCCTGGGTGCTGGGCCTGGCTGCACATATCCAGGGGAGGTGACAAGTGGCCKGTGGAGAAGCCAAGTGCTGTCCTCTCTGTGGCTGTTTGCTGTGCAGAGCTGTAAAGAGTGGGAGCTTCTTGTGTTGGCCAAGTTTAGGACAGCAGTGTATTTGCATTAACAGAGGGGGATTMCCTGCAATGTCAACCTTGTCGTTCATGGAGCTACAGAGCCTTATGTCCCCTTTGGTTCCCAGAAAAATAAAGCCACAAGTGCACAAGTAATGACTCTTGTCTGGCAACTGATTGGTGTCTGGCTTTTCATGTGGCTCTGCCCTTCAGCTGCTGTGTCTCTGGTGGCACCATGCCAGCAGTTATGTTACTGCAGAATGACCACATGCAGCAATGTGTTTTCTTTTGTTTTGTTTGGTTCTTTTTATTGCTTGGAGGTTTTGGGCTTTTTTTGTTTTGTTTTGTGATTTTTTTGTTGGTTGGTTGGTTGGTTGGTTTGTTTGTGTTTTTTTCTCACCACCCACCCTTCTAGTTGTTATTTCAAAAGCAACAAATGGTTTTGCTCTGGGAGCAGCTTAACAAAATCCCAGCACCCAGCAACACACCATTTGGCAGGTGAAGCCCTGGCCACAGCAGAAGTGCAGGGAGAAATCCTCCAAGCAACCACAGATATTTTTTTCTTCTCAGGCTCAGCAGAGGCAGGAGGGAGCTGTGACTGACAGGTTCTGGTGCCCAGCACACAGGAACAGGGTTCAGGCAATGCCCTCCAGCACTGACTGTGATGTCTTTCTGATAGCAGATAAGACATCTGCTATCAGAATATAATCCAAACAGGGAGCCAATGCATGCACCAAAACCTCAGGAATATATTTTAGCATTAGTTTGTTCTCTCTGAGAGAAGACTTGCTCAGAGGCTGAGTGGTTTGAGGTGGTGTAGACACAACCACTTCCTCAGGCTGACTCAGRCCTCCCCACCCAGCATGTGAAAACCATGTTAGCTCTCCTTTAATACTCTTTGGAAAAGGCTCTATTCATGTTGGTGGCAGTTTTTGTTGGGTTTTTTTTCCTTTTTTCCTGAGGCTCTGCAGGCACAAGCGTGTTTCACAGCTGGTTTAGCAAGGATGCATCTAATTTAGAGGACACTGAGGGTTCCCACAAGCTGCGGTGACACTGATCACAGGGGCAAGAGCAAAGCACTGTGGAGGGTCTCTCCTGAAATGCCTGCCCAGCACTCTGATGCTGAAAGAGGGATGTAAAACACTGAGCAGCCTCAGAGCAGCTCTGAGTGACAGCTCAGACCTGGGACATGCTGGATTCTTTGCCCTTCCCTTGAATACACTTTCTTCTGCCCCTGGTACCAAGCTTTCCACCTTGATTTTTTTCTTCCAAGCCTTTCCACAAGCTTGTCACTTTAACACTGGCTGTTCATCTCCTGAATTCCCACTTTCCCTGGTGCCCAGCACACATTGCTGTGTAACAGCTGGTGCCAGCACACCAGCCTGCTGCCTTTGTGCTCACACTGTCCTGTGAGTTTAACGTGGCCAGGCTGACTTGTTGTGCAGGGAAGGGACACGTGAAGCTCCCCTTGGGATGTGCAGCCCATGGTGCACCCAGCAAAATGAGTGTCCAGTGTGATCAGAGCCTGGCAGAACTGGCCTTGGCTGTGAGGCTGTGAAATGTGAATGGTGAAAAGATCATTGATGCGTGTGACCCACAAATACAAACAAAACACCAAGTGCACAGATAGCTTTGAGAGGAGGCAGTGGAAAGGTTCTGTCATGACTCTGAGCACAGGCCTGGCTTGAGCAGCCCAGCTTGGTAAATTCCCAAATCCTCCAAATAGAAACAGCYCTTGGACAGAGACAAGATGTACACAGTAACACAGTTTAAATTTTTCTTTGCTGCTTTGCAAGAAGGATGTGGTTTCTTGTGCCAGTTCTGGYAGTGCTCAGTGAAGCCTTGGGCAGATCAGGAGGAGCTGAGGACTTCCCACCCGGCTAATCTCTCAATTGTGGTGCTTAGTGCTTTTTTGTCTTTAGAGAATGGAAGTGTGGGTCACATGTGGTTTTCACRTTGAACCAGAACTTCCACATGGTTCTATTTTTAATCCTGAGCAATGCTATCCCAGCAGTGACAGCAGGACAGCCCCACAGGTCTCCCCATCATCACGTGGGAGGACGTGTGGTGCTTCAAAGAAGATGAGGAACATGTGATATGAAAAGGCCTTTGTAGCCCAGAGCCACAGTACAATAACTCTGTGCTCAACAACAGGTTGTGGTTTGAAGAAGTATTGCTTCTGTCAGCCTTGCATAATGGAAACAGTAATCAGCCTCCATTAGGTCAGAATGCATTGTCAATCCACAGTGAAGCAGAAAGGACTACATCTCGGAAAACCTTTTCATTAGGCAAAGAAAATTGATACCAGTGCTTGGCTCAGCCCAACACTTTGTTCGTGAGGCCAAGTGTGGATAATGGCTGGGTTTGTTTTCCTTTCATTCCTTTCTCTATGCACAGCTATTTTGATTAGGAAACATCCACCTTTCATTCTAGAGGAACAATTCTAAAAACTTTCTCCCAACATTTATTATCTTGTGTACACAATCAATGATTGTGTAAAGAACAGCATTAGAACATAGTTCAGGAAAAAATATTTTGGCTTGTGATTGAAGGCACAGTCTCATTGTAGTTGAAAAACATTTTTTTTTCTTCTATGTGACAACTACAGTATCTTTTTTTTTTTCTTTGTGGATTTAGTCAAAATAGCTAAGGGCCATGTTCATGGGGAACATTATGCCTCTCAGTAGCTCACAACTACATGTGTGCATTAAAGATTATTACAGGCTACACAGGGGCCTGCATGGTTAACTGTGCAGCCAGTGTGTGAAAGGACTAAGGTTTAAAGGGTAGATACAAGATGTACACAAAATAATACAGGATGATAAAATACCTTTGTATTTGTGAGAGTAGCAATGTAAATGATGCTAAGCCTGATTGGTTAAGCAGAAATCATCACTGTGTATCAGCCTTGCAAATACCACTATCCCCTTACCAGGATGAGCTGATGATGATAATGAAAAAGAGTAAATGGATGGGTGGGCTTTTGCATAACACTGCCAGATCTAATTCTGGAAGTGGTGAATCACTGCTACTCCTATTGCTACAGGATTTTCTCTCTCAATTTTTTTTTTCTGTTGCCACTAAGCTTCTCTTTGTAGAAAGGAGGATCCGTTCAAGCCTTCTTTCTAGCCCCTCTAATCCCATGTGTTTTTCCTGCTTTCCCCAAACCCCTTTGTTTATGAGGGTGTAATTAGGAGCAGCACTTTCCCTCACATTTATACCATCAATAAACCTTCTTGGTTAAAAAAAAGAAAAATCAAACAAACTCATTTCAGGAGACAGAGAAAGCACTTTACTTTTGCTCTGTTGCAGGTGGCTTTGGGAATCCTTGACATTGTGGGTAATGAAACAGAAAACAAGAGGTCAGGGGCTGGGAATTTCAATGCTCTGTGATATTTGCAACGTCTCTTCTTCCTCTTTCCCTGTATATCTCATGAAGGATTTGGAGAAGGGAGCTTGTGGTGGGGTCTGTGCAATTTTGTCACAGGTGGGCTGCTGAGGGCCTGGCTCAGTTAGGGGGTCACAGGCTACAGTTTGTAGCTAGAGAAAGTCATCCCAAACTTCTCAGTACATAAAACCTCTGGGATCTTGGGGTTTTTTGCTTTTATCTTGCATTGCTTCCCCCATTGTTTGCTAGTCTTWCTGCTTGCCTGTCTCTAGATATAAATGGCTCTTTTCACTGCAGTAACAGAATGTCATGAATAAAATGAGACTGTAAATTCCTGTAGGGGACATCTAGCCCACAGCCAAGTGTATATAAATAATGATCCATCTAGAAAGGAGGGGCTAGAGAAACACGAAGTTATGGTGATTGCTTCTGTAGTATGCACACCTGGTACTGGATCAGCTGGAAAAAACTGATTAACAAGGCCCTGACCAGAGAGCTCTAGAACAATTCCTGCCCAGACTAGACTTTCTTCACTCCCTGTGCATTTATCTCTTAGCATTTTGGACCAYAGTCACACATTAGGCTGATAGCTTTATGTTTCCTTTCTACTATCACTCATAAATTATGCTTAGTCATAAAATTGCAGCTAAGGAAAAAATTACTGCATCTGCTGTTGTTAGGAAGTCTTCATGTCATCATCTCTGCTCAGCGTTTCTTTGATTCCTCATTTGTGACCTATCACAAATGTGAGGAAAGATTTTTCTGGCAGAGAAGATTTTCATCCTTATCTGATGTATTGATTTAAAGGAAGAAGCCTATTTTCCATGTTATTCCCTTCTTTGCCAATTTACACCATCAATCTGTCAGGGAAGCAGCRGTTTTGGGTAGGGGGCTTTTCAGTGGATTTGGCCCTGGGCTGAGATGTGGAAAATGAAGTAATGCCATGAATTCTTGTGTAGGTGAGGACTGCAGYAACCTGAAGGTCAGCACAGCCRTGGAAGCAGGGCTGTGCTAGGGGATGTGTCTTTGAGGCTGAGAGTGTCATGGGAAAGAGATGCAAAATATAATGCTCTTGTCCCAAAAGATGTAACCCAAAATAAGTACTGTGGGGGTTGYTCTGGCTTCAATTTCATTTTGGGGCTTTCTTTGAAACTTGCATCTTTTAATGGCATTGAGTTCCTACTCAAGTTCCCAGAAAAATTTCTGCATGAATTTTCTAAACTTTCTCTACTTAAATTATTTTTTAACTAAACCAGAATGTCTTTGGTTTAACTTTGATTAAAATGATTGATAGAATAAAAATGTCAAAAAGCCCCTCAAAAATGTCATTAGTGTGTTACAATATTTTATTAATGAGTTTTCTCATCTGAAAGCATTTATCTCAAAAGATTGTTTCAACTGTTATTTAAGCAAAAAACTAATGTAAAAAGTTAAAAAATATTGAAGTGTTATTCCTCTGCTGATTGAAGTTTTGCTTTCTATTTTGGAATTAAAATGAACCCCCAAGTTTATGGAGCTTTCAGGAAATGGTGGAATTCTGCCACCTTTTCAGAGATTCCCCCATAGGAAATGTACTCTTAGACTGGACAACCTTGCTGATGAAGTTGGTACAAAAAGAGTGTCTAGTTATGATTGAAGACTGGTAAGGCCTTAGGGAGTCTGCACTGCACCACCTACACTGTGTCCAACCAAAACCATTGCTGCTCTGAAGGAGAGCCCAGGTGTCCTCAGTTAGGTCTGGCCTAAACCAGGAGACCTTGCTTTGCTTCCCTGGCCTTCCCCCATTGCCAGGGTCTTGTTCTTTCCCCTCACCTTGCACCTCTCTGCTGAAGGAGGTGACACAKTCTCTCCTCACCCAGGAGAGGATTGAGAGACCGGCTCTAGGGTGAAAATTTAATTTTCCTTCTTAGGTCCAGGAAAAGCAGCTTTCATGGCTGATGTACCAGCTTCAAAATTGTGCTGGAGACAAAGCAGACTTTTCTAAGATGGACTCAAAAAAAAAGAAAAAAAAAAGAAAAAAGAGATGGATATAAAATGCAGAAAATGTGGTATTTGCTGACTACCTCATGCTTGGAGAATGCTACTTTTCTTTTGTGCTTTGGCCATTATATCATCAAAACCTGGCRCTTTTTCCTCTGCCTGCAGGCACTGCCAGTACAGCAAGTCTGTACCTGGAGGCCTGAACCTTGCCTTAACTATTTAATGTTGTGCAATGATTAGGCCATGTCTCCAGGCCCATTTACTCCATCAGATTAACACGTCGGGCAAGAGCACATACTTAGAGAGAAGTATACCCTGACAGATCTAATCAAACACCATTTAAATCAGGGGAGATGATGGTGACATTAATCTGCCCTGCTATAACAGCCCATTTAAATGAGTAGGAGGAGGGAGGTGGTACAAGTGAGGATAGATGGTGTGTTTAAGTAGAGAAATGAAATCTCTAGAATGACTTCAGTGGAGATAGTTTTGATTGAAGTCAAGTAGTAAAATGAGCAAGTGAGAGAGATAAATTTCTTTAAGCCGTAGACACTTCAGGTTAACAAAGGTGTGTGAGTGCCAGGGATCTGTAACCTGCTCAGACCCACAGAGATCTGTGCTCCTGATACAAACAACTTAACAAACTCGAACAAAATGRCTTCGATTCCTTGTGGAAGCCTAAAAATTGCTTTGTGCATTTTACAAATCATTCAGCGTGAGCTTGAGTTAGTAGATTAAGGCCAACCAGATTATAAATAAGAGGATTTTTTGGGACTAGAGGCCAGTTTAAATTGCCAGCTGGGAAGGAAGGGAAAAAAGGATAAAGCAGGTTCATGGAGAGCTATGACAAACAACACCACCGATGGTCCTGAAATGATCCATTTTTTATGTTTGCTGACCATGTTCCTGAAATTATAAATTTTTTATCTTTTTCCCCATATCTGACACACAGCTGTGAGTCAATAACTGTTCTTTCTCAAGAAGCTTGGGGTGGTGTGTGCCCTCCTGCCCTCTGATCTGCAGATCAGAGCCCAGGTAAACCAGGCTGATGAGAGACAAAAACTGTGTGAAGCATGAGTAGCTCTTCAGAGTAGCACAGGAAGATATTTGTGCTCTGCTCTAACTAAATGCCACTATAAATTGCACAAAAAGAGATTAGGATTGAAAGGTACTTGCTGTGCTGTTCTGGCATGACTAATTAGCTGATGCAAATCCAGTCCAAAGTGCTGTTAAGGAAATCAGAGCTAGGAGGTAGGTATGAGTATTGTGTAACTCTCACCAGGAAGAGCACTAAGGCTAGACTGAGCATGCTACATACAAATACTAAATTTTTTAATCATAGTGAGACATAAATAATCCTGAGATTACAGCCTTTCTWTTAAAATCTTCCCTTTCCAAACTCAATCAAAAATGTATCCTGAAGACAAAACTACAAATCACTACTGCACCTCAAAATAACTAGTTGGATGAGCGGGAATCAGCCAAGGAAAAGCATTTCTAATAAAGCACCTTAAAAATACAGAATTTTTTTGCCCAAAACTTTTTTTCTTTAAAGATTATTTTAGCGGCCATCTTCCTTTGACCCCAATAAAGTTGGTACCTGAGGTTTATAGAGCTGAGGGTAGAGGATTCATGAGAAGCAGATGAGGCACATGTCCTGTCACATACCTCCAACCCTGTTCAGCAGGATTCCTTAAAGCTGGATGTGCATGGGCTTTTCCTTTCTACCTGTCCCTTCTGTTTCTCTTTTCTCTGTTTTAGGGCAGGGGCATTATTAGAAGAAAAACATGTCTCAGTAGGTTTGCTCTCTATTAGGAGTTTTTCCCTCTAACATTTTCACTTATATACACACTACACTTTTTTATAACACAATGACTGTTTTGTCATGCTGAATAAGTTTTCCTACTCTTCATCCTCCACTTGGGAATATGGGCTAAACCTTACAACAAAGGACATGATAAAAGACAGGAGTAGCRCTTTTATTAGGAGGACAGGGAGCTTTTGAAGTACAGTCCTGAAGTCAGCAAGCAAAAACTAGGCAGCAAAGTGTGCTGCCTGTTACAATGTGCTTCAGAGATGAGGCTAAACCCTAGTGAAATATTATGCTTTTTAGTCACAGGTCCTGCTCCCAAGTGATGAAAGGGATCTCATGACTTTCTCCTGAGTCAGAGCTTTCATTGCCCCTGAGAAAGAGATGCACTGGTTATATAAATGACAATTAATTGAAGTACCCTAGAGCCTGGGAAACTCCAGAGCAGAGACACACAAGCCTTTGTAGGTGGCACATTGAAGTTATCAATCAGGAAAGCTGTAACTTCTTTCTTTCTTTTTTTTTTTTTTTTCTAAGATGCAATTGTTCCTGCTAATATATTTATTTCTGAAATCCTACATCCAGCCCCTGGAGGCTCAAAGATGATGTGAAATATCATTACAAAACCAAACTCTCACACTTGAAATGCACTGAATATAATGAGGAAACCCTCATCAAACTAGAGCAGCCACTCCTGCTATTTTGCCTGAAACTGTCTCTGTATCCCAGATGAGAGCTCTTCCCCACGCTCATCTTCTAAAGATGTAAGACCTACTTTAGAGAATGACATTTCTGAGTAAGGAGGGCAGAGCTATGAAAAGCCCCCGGGATATTGGAGTGGCTTCAGATTCCTCTCTGCCGAGTTTGTTCAACCGCGCTCTATCTACAGTCTATACCATTAATTAATGTTGATAGATTAGGAACTCCCAAATAGGAAGTCATGTTTTTGCCACAGGCTGCAGCAGAAGTGCACAGGGTCTCATTGTGACATTGCTTTTGCTGATAAATCCTGGGAGGAACTCTGCTGAGTCTATCAGGCAAAGTCATCCCAAGGAAGATCTGATAGGGCACAGCGGGCGGGCAGAGCCACCCATCGCCCTCAGATCTGAGTCAGCCGCTGCCAGGAACAGACACACGAATGCTCCACTTGGTCTCCATCCTTTTGTTTAATGGGATGAAAAATCATAAGCATTCGGGGAATAGCACAGCTAAAAAGGCTCTGGGGACATGTTCCAGCAGCCTTCCAGCACCTGAGGGGGCTTGCAAGGACACTGGAAAGGGGGTTTTCATAAGGGCATGAAGTGATAGGACAAGGGGGAACAGCTTTAACTTGAAGGCTGGTAGAATTAGATTAGACATGAGAAGAAATTCTTTAAGGGTGGTGAGGCACTGGACCCATTTGCTGTGATTGTCAYGTCCTTGGAATTGTTTAAAGCCAGGTTGGATGGGGCTCTGAGCAACCTGGYCTAGTGGAAGGTGTCCCTGCCACAGCAGAGGAGTTGGAACTGGCTGATCTTTAAGGTCCCTTCCAACCCAAACCATTCTGATTCTAAAGAGCAGTGAAGCAGTTGCACATAAATATCAGTATTTTATTTAAAATCTTAGGAAAATGTAACCCTAATTGCAAATCCACCCACTATTATTATCCCATGAACAGAAAAGAACTGTGAGTAGGCAATCCTTCGAGACATATCTTTAAATGGTATACTTAACCCAATTGCTCCTAACAAAATAGCTGTATTTGTACCAAATCTGGACATTGGAATCAAGCACAGTGTGTATTTTTTCTGAAGAGGGTTTCAATAAAAGGTTAAACTACTTCAGTATTGTGGCTGTGGTCTGCAGCACAATCACCCTGTAATTTTGTCTTCCTCAGTGAAATCCCAATGCATTTGAATTTAGTCACACCCAATCCTGAAATTTTATCTCTACCAGAGGGTATAAACCCATTTATTTCAGTGGGGTACCAACAACGTATRTGTGGCTTTGTTATATTTGTCTTCTATCAGCTTATGACTCTCAGAATTTATAGGATTTCTTTCTCAGCAAAACCCCCATGCATTCGTATGTCATTTTCCCCCCTCTATCKAGATCTCACCTTGTTAATCAGTGTATTACAATGCTTTTAGCTCGCTGCAGTAACATTGCTGAGTTCAGTGACTTGAGTTGATATTTTGCCCAGAGACCACCCAGCTGTGTTTGGGTATCACCTTCCACACAGGCACAGCAGTTTGGGCTTATGTGATCTGACACAACTGTGTTTCACTTTGCTTGGATCATGTGCTCTCTTCCATWTTCTTTTGTCACTATTTATCATTTTCTGAAATCAGCTGCACAGAATCTCTGTCTCCATCCACTACCTTAACACGAAAGGGCTCTTTGCTGAATACATATATTTAAGGTTTGCTTTCCGTAAATGTTTCTCAGAATTTGGCAACATGTGCAGATGAAAAACAATTATGCCAACAAACCTGTTTTGAGAATAGCTGTAGAAATTTGCATTCTGTCCCAGTTTCTGACACAGACTTCCCTTCTAAGGATGGAAAATTGCTCAGTTCTTATCTGTCTCAATTCTCCAGCTCTAAGGTGGGAATAACAACATTTCCTTTCCCCAGTGCTTTCTCTGTATATTTAGATTAGAAGCACAAAAGGGACAACGGCTCCTTGATTATTTTCTACAGTAGCTGCTGACACACAGAATTGCTTCTCTTGCTTAGGATTAACATACAGAAAAATAATGCTTTCAAATTCAAAGAAAAAATACTTTAAAATTTGAATAAATACTGATTTGCAGTATTATCCAAAGTCTAATTAGTTACAAATGAGGGGACTTCTTCCTTCACAATGTTTGTATCATTGTGCTGCTTTGCTATGCTGTGTTAATCCTGGTGCTAAAGCACAGTGTTTTCCATGCTTATTCTCCATGGGGTTTTCTAGGCTGTTCCTGATATGGTGTAGCCCTCAAGCCTGAAATGGACAAGACCTTTCTGGTTTGCCAGCAAATTTTTTTTTTTTAATAGCTATCAGTTATAGTTGCAGACTAGGCCAATGGGTGATCTGTCATTCCTCAAGAGTATTTCCATACTGTTTCCATATTCCTGTTTTGCTTTGATATTTATGCATTCTTAATAGTGAGAGCAGCTGATTGGGAGGCCATATTTCCTCCTTGAAGCAAAAATAAAGTTAAAAAAAAAATCACCATCATCAGGTTATCTGGAAAAGTTTTCAGTTGCTGTGCTCCAAAAAAGTGTTGTTTATCTGAAGGGGAATGCTTTCCAATTGAAACACGTGGCTCAGATGAGTACTAAATTCTCCTCTGGTTTTGAAAGTGTGGCTAGTGGCCATTTAACCTCCTTTATTCCTGTTAACTGTCTGCAGTATATCTAATTTGCTGGGTTTCTGAGATGCTTGCTTTGTTTTTAACAAGCTTTGAGGCACAGGTTAAGCCAWGTCTTTATAGCACATCTGACTACAATCTGCCGAGCTAAAATTTGTAGCTCAGCTGTCTCTTTTCATATCCTCAGCAATTCACCATTTTTATGATTTTTCCCTCACTCTGGCCCTTGGGGGGAAAGAAGTTCTTTAGATCACCTTTCAGTCTGAGCTTTGTGCCTGGCAAGGGGCTTTTCCTGCTAATTACCAGAGCTGTTAATTCTGTTGTCAGGTTTGACAGTGGCTGCCAATGTCCATTTCCTACCAGCGGAGYGAAGAGGTAAGAGCAGCACTACAGAAGGATGAAAAGCAATCTCAAATGCATTTCTGCTTTTCTTAGTGCAGTATTACGAGATTTCAGTGATATGCTGTTTCCAAAGGAGGGATCAGCTCCTGTTTGCTGGGTATCCCTGAAGGGATAGTGACTTGTGTGGTGAGGGKCCTGCTGCAGGTTTCACAGGTATTTACTGGGGTAAATCTTCAGAAACACTGCACAGTAACTTTGAATGGATGGATGGTAAAATCGCAGCAGCTCCTTGCAAACAACAGTAACCACCTGGTTATCTCATGGGATTCTGCTGCTTTATCTCCTGGTAAGATGACAAATAATTTTAGCCAGAGCTGCAAGCAGCGAATTCAATCCAGGGCTACCCCCATGCTGGACATTAAATTCCAGGTTTGGCTGCAATACCTTTGCCCCTGCAGATTGCTTAGCAGAGATGTGAGTGCCCATCTCTGTGGTACTCACATTGTGGTTTTTCCTGTGAGGAACCAGCAGCACAAACAAGGTCATTTCTTCTTGCTGTGGTCTCTGTTGCCATCCTCCAAACCTCTTGCCTTTTCATGATTTCCAAACCAGGTATAAGCACCCTACATTGCATCTGATGCACATAAAAATGTAACAGGACAATTGGCTTAAGGAATAGGCACCGCTGCTCATCTGTGTGCCACAAGCATTGATCTGTTAGGGGAAAGGGAATTGCCCTCTTAACTCAATGCTCTGGGGGGTTGGGAGAGGTGAAGATGTTTGTGAGCACAGGGAACAGCACTGTAGCTCTTGTCACTGGGGAGTTTTAGGAATGCTCAACAGCATCTCTGCTCTTCTTTTTTAAGAAAATAGAAAAACATTAACATATATACACACATATATGTTCCATACAAGGGGGCTGTGCTGGGAAGCTCTGCATTTTTGACCACCAAAATCTGGCACAGCTTTAGATGCACTTGGCAAAGTCCAAGGAGATCCGCTGGCTTCCTGTTTCCCAGCTCTGCAAGAGGTTAGTTACTCCCTTGTGTTTTAAACACCTGATAACTTACAAGTGTGGCTGCTGCCATTCAGTTCCCAGATCAACACAGGTGTCCATCAAAGTTTTACTAATTGTACTTAGATTATTTTTTTTAACAAATMATTTCTTTCACTATCCCTTAAGCACATCAATCTTTGAAGTTAAAAGTCTTCTCAAGCACAGCTAGTGAGCCTGCTTCAATCACAGAGCTGATCTAGCTGTTGATCATCAAAAGCCCCTGAAAAGCTTAATTTAACCTTCCTAAAGGATCTGGACATCTTCAAATACTTTAAAGTTTATTGAGTACTTATTTGTTTTTTTACACGCAGAAAAAGTGGAGATGATACATATTTTRCAGAAGCCTGCAGCTCTTTGTACTAATCTGGGAGGTTTAAAACATTTCATTATAGTCTGGTTCCACTTCTGTGGMGCAGATGTTCTCTCCACAAATTATTTTTTAGAGATAACTTGTTCCCTGAGTTTACTTGCCTCAGCTTTCAGCAGGCAGCACACTGTTAATGGAGCAGAGAGATGCAAACAAGAATATCTTGGAAACTTAGTCACTATGGCTGGACCCTGATTCTCTGCTTTTCTGTGAGCAACTGGAGCCTTTCTGCCCACATGAGACAAGCATTTATGGGGAAAATATTTCACTCTTCTTTAATTATTTTTATTTGCATAAGGCCGAATGAGGTTATTATGGAAAAATGTGGTCTCTGAACTTCAAAATAGGAATTTAGCATGAAAATGTTTATTTTTCCTCATGAAAATGCTTTAAGAAAGATTTTTTCGTTTTTCCCCATATCATTTTGTATCCTCAGCTAACCCCTGCCCTGAGGAGTTTAAATGTCCATTGCCAACCATGRCAGTTTCTCTGCTTCTCTTCTGTACCTCACTTTCAGTATCTTGCCTAATTCTAGGAGATATTTCTCTGAGGAAAGAGTCCTGAGGGGAATGTCTCTTGCTCTTCAAAACAAAATCTCCTCTGAGGCTGAAAAGAGCTCCTATAACTGAAAATAGTTCTATTGTGTGGACGTCCTCAAACCTTGAGAGTGTTCTTTGCATTTTTGCAGGAAACGATGATGAAAAGCTTGATATTTTCCCCCCAGTGATATTCCACTTTGAAGATGTATTTTTCTGAATATTGATTGAAAAGCAGAGCACAAGATCTCAAAATCAAGCTACTCTGAGCAGCAGAGCTCCCCTGTGAACCACTTGGAGCTAAACCCATGGTGTTTTTCCTAATCTTGCCACAGAGGATGAGGAGAGCAGGGAAGCCTGTTACACTGCTCCTGCTGCCTCTGGGCATAACCATGTTTTGCCTTAGCTGTCAGCTTATCTTTGTGGAACAGAGATACTGCWGATTTTTCTTTTTTTCAAATTAAGGTTGTTCATATATTGAAATCTTCTATCTCCCTACTGATAACTGGGAAAACAAAGCCTGCCCATGGTTGTCTCCCCCAAGAGCAGGCTTTAGTACATTTGACCCACTTGTCATATTCTTGGCATCACAGCCTGTGTGTTTTACAGAGGCTGCTTTGGGAGCGAGCTAATGGCACAAACTGGGGATTTGTGGAGCTGCACAACTGCATGGAATGGGAGCTTGAGGAGCAGGGAGAAGAGCTCTTGCTTGAAGTGTAGATCACAGCAGGGCTGGACCTATTTAAAAATCACCAGAGGTCTTGCTAGTTAACTTCCCTTTCATGTAACAGAAGAAAAGGTTGAATGAGTCATGTGAAGCCAGCCATGAGATTAATATAGACAAAGATGTCATATCCTCATGCATGCAGCTGTGAATGGCGTATCTGCTTTGCCATCTGCAGATTAAATGGACACAGTGTCTGAGTGGCTGCTGCAGGGCTTGGTAGGACTCAGTTATCATCAGGCAGATTTCCTGTTGCCTAATACCCACACACAATGGTTGTTCAGCGTCAGGCTTTGGTTTCTGGAGCAGTTTCAAAGCCAGGCAGCCACAGTGTGCAGCTTTAGAACAGCACCACCGTTAACTAATTGCACTCGCTCGCAGAATTATGAAACCCRAGAGGATAATTTGGTGCATCATGAGTACATCTTTGTAAATTTTTCATAGGGTTATTTTCCTGCAGATCTGTTTGCTCTAATTTCTTTCCTCCTGGTAATTTGGGGCTTTCTTCTCCAACAATTAGAAAAACAACATTCTGTTTAATTGCAATATTTACAGAAACAGATTTTTTTTTTTCCGTATTCCATGTTGTAACAAGCTTTATGTCGATTAACCTCTATATTTGCAAAGACACACCTGTATTGACCCTTAAGTGTCATTCATTCCATTTYTAAATTGGACAGTTGGATGTGAGCACTCGATTTATAAAAAGCATTTAAGGAGGTAATATGTTAAGCACGCACTTAATCCTGACAGGATGATACTGCACCTCCCTCAAATCCTTCTGGTCCAGGGCTGATATCACTGAGCAAGTCTATCTCTATCTAGAATCTTCATCAAAACTTGTTTGTGAGTTCATTCCAAAAGGCCAAAGCTGAGAGAAAATCTGKGCTCTTCATACTGAAATCTTTGATGCAGACACGTAATTCCCATTTACTTCAGTGAGTCACCCGTGTGCACAGAGATGAGAATTCTCCCTTGTTAGGCCTTTAAAGATTTCCATGGGAGTTTGCTTCCTTGAATATTTTATTTTCAGCTTTGTTATGGTGAGATGATTTTTCTGACATTTCACTGATCACAAAGCAGCTGGCCCCATAAAAAATAAAGCACACACACAAGGAAAGAAATGACTGGGTGTCTGGGGGAAAATGTTAGTTCTGTGTCTGAGCTGCAAGAGATTATCATCATTAAAACAAAACCCCAGCAATTGCTGGAATGATGGGCATGAAAGAGTGGGAGCATTTTCTCAGATTGAAAGASAGCAGAAAGGTGGTGCTTTAATTAAGTCATTGTTAATTTTTAGTGCATCACTGAGCTCTGATATTTTTTAAAATTCTAAAATAATAGTGTTGAATACAAGGAAGATAAAATTTAGAAATACAGTCATTTGTTTGCACTTGATCTGAGTGCAGATCACACCATCCCTTGCTGCAGGTCTGCTGTGCAGACCTGCCAAGATTGGAGAACCACAAAATAAAAAATAAAAACCCAAACAGATTCTTCTCCATATTGGGGGTCTTTCACAAAGGAGAGTTGCAATCCAAATTTAAAAGTGCAACAGAACCAAGCSCAGACATAGACATTTTTTGCTATGATCTCTTCCATGTCTGTAGCATATTTTTAGCAGAAGATGTTCCCTACTCTGATTCCCCACAGCATCCCTTTGCCACTTCCTTCCAGGATCTCTTCTTCAAAGAGAACAGGCAGATGAGTGATGGAGGGGTCTCTAGTTATGTCTTTGCAGGAGACACAGGAAGAGTCTGGGCTCCTTTTGTACCAGCTCCAACCCCAGAGGAAAAGAGGGAGCTCTACCAACTCCCAAAGACCTTTTCAGTCCTGGAAAAAGTCATAGGCAAAAGAAATGGCCCATAAAGAGCAGAAAAACCCCCAACAGTAGTGTTACATGAGGAACACGTTCATTCCTTCCCCCTTCACCAAGTTCTTTATAAAATTATTTTTCTTCTTTTCTTCGTTTCCTATTTCTATTGAATTTCTTGATTTGTTTCTGCTTATCTATTGCAYGAATTGTCATGTTGTTAAAGACTCTTACTAAGGAAAATGAATAATCTTGTGGAAGTTACTTATAGTGACTCTGTTCCCTGCTTTTATTGTTGTTTCCTCCTTGGTTATTGTAAATTAAAGGCCAGAAAATGGGTTTGGCCTGGAATTTTCATGGGAATCTTTTTGAGGTTTTCCCTTAAAAGCTTTTTAATCAAAAGCTGGATCTAAAACTCAAATGACTTCTACGTTTTCAAAAGGAATAGGTCAGCACACTGGGTTTATATCAAATGCTACATTTTCAGAAACAAAGAATTGTAACTTCAAGTTCAATAAAAATGTTCTTAGGCAGACAGCATCCTGGCCACTGGCCCAGGCAGCTGCATTGTTTCTCCTGGGGCTGGGTTTCTGGGCAGCCAGAAGTGATGTACAATCTGGAAACCAAGACTTCAGAGCAGAACAATGATGGAAATGAACACACAGTCGTGTGGGGATGATTTCCTTGGCCCCCTTTCAGCAGCTTTCCTGTATTTGCTTTCATTCCCCTCCTCCTTAATTTGCTCTTCTTTCCTTATTGTTCCCTTTCCCCTCGTCTCTCACAACTCGTTTCCCTGCCTCTCCTCTCCTTGTTGCCTTTGCTGTTCTCATGTCTTTGTCCTTGCAATGATGCACTGACATGTTCTTACACTGGCAAAACTTTGTCAGGGCACATTTCCTGCAGAAAGCCAAGACATGCTCCAAGGCAGGCTCAGAGTGTTTCCTCTCACAGCCAAAAGAACTGGGTCCATCCCCCAAAACATGCTCCCTTGTTTATGGTGCCTGACAAAGTCAATGTGAATTTTAATTCATAGTGGTTCATTAAGAGGGACTTTTCAGGTCTTGGCATGGCCTTTCAGAGCCTCAGCCTTTGTAGCTATGTCTCAAAAGGGGTCTTTGTTTTAATTTCAGTTCTTGTTGGCTACTGTCTGTTTGCCTTTTCAGCCAAGGAGAAGAAATGTGAAGATATATGTGTCTGATCAAATATTTAAACTTCTAATACCAGCAGCTCACAAGATACATAAACCATAATTTATTTCTGTTTATGGCACTTCTGCTGGAAGTATCCTGCTAATCTGCCTAATGTATGTAAGAAAATGCAAACACACCAAGTTTTGTTTTATTATGATTATCAATCTTCACAACAATATTGTGAAGCAACAAGGAATGGACTTTTCTGGGGTCTAGATCTCCTATTTAATAAAGACAATGCTTCTTGTTATCTGTCAGTGCCCTGTATGCAGCACTGGGTGACCTTTTTGAAGAAGCCCATTTGAGCCATGTGGATTTAGGTGTAAGATTTTGTCCCTTTTCACATACACACATGTCCTGGAATGAGACATCCCGTGGCCACAGGACCAAGCACATCTGGACAAACTGCCTGGGGCCAGCGGAGGAGAAACATTCCCCATCCGATCCTTTCCTCAGGTCTGATGCTTAAGGGAGCAGGTGTCAGAGGTGAGCCTAGGGACTAAATTTCCACATTTCCAGAGAGGTCAAAAGCAGGGTGACTGAGGTCTTTCGGCTTCATGACCATCAACGCCCACATCCCAGCTGAGCCCAGGACCTCGAGGMAAACATGACCTTTCCTACTGCCCTTCTCTCCCTGCCCCCAGTGGCCAGCCAGCCATGCTGATCACTCTTTTTTCTCACATGCACCTCTTGGTTTAAAAGAAAAAAAAAAACAAACCCAAAAAACCCCCCAAAARTAAAAAGCATCCTCTCCTTGGAACATTACCTTTTTCTCTGGAGGGTTCTTATTTTTATTTAGCTCTGTCTCTTCCTGTAATGCTTTCTTGTCTCCTTTCTGCAGTGGCATTAGCAAGGTGYATTTTCAAGCTCAGACACTGTGAGTGGATGTGGGATTTTACAAGAACTTTACAAAATGAAATCTAGCCCTTTTCCCTCTTTTATCTTATACGGGATCCAGTTAACTGATGCTCCGGTGACTTTTTGAGGCAAGAACCCTGGCAAGGAAGACCAAGGGAGCAGTCACAGCTTAACCCCCAAAGCAGGGAGGCAGGCTTAGAAGCGGGGTCTGTGCCCCTGGCTTTTGAATCACAATTCTTCCAGCCTTCACAGCCCTGCTACAAATGGCTGTGCAGTTAAAAATGGAAACACAAGTGGACCCCAAGCTAAAGGAGATGGGCAACACCAACATGCTTGATTGGCTGAGGTCTGCTAGGTTGTTTTTAAGTTAACTGGATGTCCTGCTCTTGGCTTCAGTATAAAAGATCAGAAAATAAATCCTGTTACTACTTTTATTAGAAATAGTCATTCAAATCTGAGTGGGTTGAGCAGCCCTAAGCACCCAGGTTTGCCCAGGATTACTCCTGGCATAAATTGCATGCACATATCAGAGGTATGAGAATATCAAGTGAGTTCATTTAAATTAATGGTATTAAAACAAATGGAAAATTGATTTTTTGTAATAGAGGGCTTGATTTACCCTAGCTTAACTCCATTGATTTTGATGGATTTGAACCTACTTCACTTYGGCATAAATCAGGGGAATACCAGGTCCAGGGATTGTAAATGCTAAGACCAAGTTAAATATTTACTGTCTTATGTCTTATTATATTCAAAATATTAGAAAAATGTGTTTCCTCTGTAATGYAGACAGTGGCCAGGAACAGCAGAAGTAATGATTTGCCTTATTGCAGCACTTGGCCTTAATAACTATTACCATGCTCACACAAACATAATTACAGATTCAAATGGAGCTTGTATTTAAGATATTTTACAGTAACAAGCAGAACTCTGGTATGGACCACTCACAGACAGAACCGGTGTCCAGCCTCTGGGATCATCATCGTGCCAAGGTCTGTAATCACCTGGGTACCTGACTGGAGTCCTTCCTCCCCCTTCCTAAAGTGCCTCCTTACTGCTCCACCAGTGAAAAATTAATGGAGCTCCTTTGGTTTGCTTTTGTGACGAGAAGGAAGCACTTCCACTAATGACACTAAGAATAGGATTTACTGTAACTTGGCCTCAAATGGTATTTGTGGTTCCCACACATCCTGTAACAATAATGCTTTCTAAACTTCAGCGGATATTGCCACACTGACTGTTAGAGAAAAGCAGAAGGAAGATGATGAAGCAGCTTCTCTGAGATATTTTTTTTTTCCTTTCCAAGGCAGATTTATTGGCCTCGTGTTCCACACCTTGGCAAGGAAAAGAAAAAACCCAACATGAAAGCGAGATGGGCTGAGACTGTATTTTACCAGCGTGTCTGGAGTAGGATGACTTCCTGCAAATAATTACTGATGTGCAGGGACAAGTGGAAAAACAGATTTCTGCAGCTATTTTTTCACTCCTGTGTGTTAGTGTTATCTGACAAGGGCACAAATACCATATTCAGCTCTACTTTTCCCATTCCCTGATGAAATCTCTCCTCCACCTCTCTGTGAATTGTTCCAGCAGCTGCATCCTCTAGAAACCTTCTACTGAGACTGGGCACACACCCCCCTCAGGCAATGCTCCTCTGGGGCAGCTCCAGCACCCACATGAGGAATCGGTGGTGCTGAACTCCAGATGGCAATCAGCTGCCTCTGTTCCTTGACCTCTTTCTTGCCCAAGGCTCCCTGTAGAGCTGTCTGTCAAAGAAATATTTTTTGTGAAGTCAACTCTTTAAGCAATTAAGGACCTATATGTAGGCAGCCMGCGCATCTTGCATGGTGCTTGGGCCAGCTAAAACTTCTCTTACCAGCCTCTGAGTAAGCCAGTCCTGCATAAAGCAGAGAAATGCCAGCCATCCATCATCCCCTCCATGGCTCAGGAGTGTAATTTCATGAGCTGCCTGTGTGGGAGAGAAGTGTGAGAAGATGCTGCGTCAGTGTGTGGGCTGCACAAGGGACAAAGAGGTGACTTCAAATTTATACTGGAAATAGAGAGTGAGTAATAAYGTGCCCACAATGGACCTTTCTTCAGAAGAAATATGCAAATGCAAAATCATTTGAATGATGGATTTAAGTACCAGCTGAAAATGAAGCTGGGAGGCTGAGGTGTGAGCCAGCCCAGTGGCAAGATGGTAGTGAACAGGAATAAACTGCAAAGTGAAAAAACACTGTGTTGTGTGAGAATGGAGTTGTGTGGCTTGCAGCTCAGAAAGAGGTATTTTCTGTGTACCTGATAGGTTTCTCAAATTTTCTTTGTGTCTTTGTGGTGCTTTCCAAAAGTTGATGGAACCRCGAGGAGATTGACTGACTTGATGCTCCAGAGGTGAAATCTGAGTCCTGGAGGAATTCTAAGATGAATCCAGACCACAATAGTGGATCCACAGGGCTATGGGAAAGCCATTGGAGCTTGTGCCTTGGACTTTAGAGACAGATGGATATGAACCAGACCACCAGATCAGACCCTTCAGATTTTGGAAGCATTGTAAATAGGGCTCATATCCAAACAATACTCTATGACATTTTCTCCAAAATAAAAAGGCTTAACAAGCATGCCTGACACAGAAAATAGGCTGCTASGAAAACCTAGAGACTATATTTAAGCTGATGGAATGTTATATCCATGTGTGATATTTTTCAGCTGTGGTCTCCTGAATTCACCTATGCAGTTCTCCAGCATTCATCAGTCAAGCTGAAACATATTTTCAGCAATACAGAGGAGAGTTTCTTCAAAGAAAATCTTTCTTCATGCATATAATCTGGAGAGAGTGTTTCTTTATTTTCCTCATGCCATTTGGGATGAATAGGAGATAATATTTTTTCTTCTCTCCATTCTTAAGCATCTTCCTGCTTGAGATCTTTACAACCACGAAGTCAGTTTGGTGAAAAACATATTTCCCATCCCCTTCCTTCATTTCCTATGAAAATAGATACTTTGAAAGGCATGAAATATAATGCCAAGTGCTGCCTTCGTAAAGAATGTCTAAAATTCCTGTGAGACAATGTATTGTTTCAAAACAAAGCTATTTCAAGCAATTCTATCCTCATCTCTACAAAGCTATTCATCTGAAAAACTTCTTTTCCAGCACAAATATTCTTGCTCTGGGGTTTCATCTTTCAGAAAGAAAAAAGAAAGTGTTTTGGAAGATCAGTTTCATATTGTTACAATTTAAAATAAAACAAACAAAACCAGATTCTGAAGAAGTTCAATCCATCTGCCATTCTTGCTGTCCGTGTCTAGTCAAAGACAGCACAATCCCTCTGGAACTTCTTTTCCAAACATTATTTACTTGACAGCCTGTGTTCTTTTGGTCTTGGGGTTTTTTTGGTCAGCTTTTTTACCAAGGGTGCTGTGCCACATATAACWTTTTAAGGTAGTGGGTTAATTGCATACCCTTTAGGGTTTTACACGGACCTTAGTGTGATGGGAACTGCCTCCAAAACTGCCGACTCTCTCCATGGCCCCATCTCCAGCCTGTTTTTCCAGGGAACTGCTGCACCTGTTTGGTGTGGCTGKAGGGAGGGACAAGCAGAGCTCTGGCCTGTTGCAAAGCATTTTCTATGAGCAAGGATTCCTACCTGCCTATAGACTTTTATTAAGTTTGATTTACAAAATCCCAGAGCTGAGCCCTGCAGAAGCTTTGATATTTCCAAAGGAAATGCTTTATGGAAGGCAGAAAGGTTTTGGCTAAACAGAGAGCCTTGGCTGCTGTTTTAYGTACTCTCCCTGTGCATGAATGAATTCATTGTGGTCATGAACCAGGAAAATCTGGCTAACCCACCACAAGAAAAGACAGAATGAGCTCAAAAGCATAGATGCATTCATTTCTTTTCCTTATTTTCAGAAAAGAGGATTTCATACCATTAGTGATGCCTCCTTTCTCAGCATCCAGACTGCTCRCTGAAATTACAGATACTTCCCTAGCCACCTGCATTTTGACTTCAAGTAATTGGTTTTGTTTTTATTGAGAGATAAATATTCACAGAGCAAAAGAAGAATGCTATTCCATTAAAATGTGTAACATTCTCTCTCTGAAGTAAATTTGTAGGTGTTCCCCTAGATAAAGATTTCAATATGTCCCCTTAAATTCCAGKGCTGATGGTAACATGGATGAATCTTTAGCAACCATTGATAATTAGCCAGTTTGCAGGGTTGTCAGAAATATGTGCTTTTTCACAGGAACAAAAATACCCCAGAAGCACCCTTTCTTAAAAAATATCTGTGAAACAAAACCAAAAAGTGGAAAAAGGAAAATTAGCAGCTGCTATTGCAGTAAACTTTAACATACAGACACTGCTTTCTGGGAGACATCATTAGAGCCAAATTAAAATATAGCTGAGATTTTTCTAAATAAAACTGTCAATGAAGATAAAAAAGTTTTTATGTTGACAGTAAAGCAAATGATTTTTTCCACTCTGTTGAGGTTCTGTAATGGTTGCAGTATATCTGGGTGACTTATGGCACACTAATGACAGGTTAACAGCTGCAGGAGACACCACTGCTCCCAGCTCTGCTCTGGGGCAGGGGAAGCTCAAGACCTGTGGGCAGGGGCTGGGTTTGGGGGCCAAAATGGGTGGAGGATTTACACCTTTGTTGGTAAGACAAAGAAGAATACTGAGAAAAGCRCTCAGGGATGTGAGAAGTGGTTCCTGGAGGTTGCGGCTTGGGATGGCTGGAAATGAGGTGCAGCATCAAAGTAACTGAATTTGGGTATTTTCTGTAAGTTAGGGAAGGAGTGCACCAGCAGCAGTGATAATTGCTGGAGATAGAAAGTAGGTTAAGTGAGAATTATGGTCTGCTGCAGTCTTTTAATGCATTGCCAGCAGGTTCAGCCAGCACAAATATCCCCACAGCCAGCCTGAAACAGCAATTTCCTTGGGTGTTTCCCTGAAAAATTCACATAGATACAACAAAAGGTCAAGGTAGAGGATTTTTTCTCTTCTCAGCACCCAAAACTGAAGGCCTTTGGAGGGTATAAAAGGCTCAGAGGTCATGGTCTGAGCCTCCATGGTCTGGCAGGAGAAGGGGTCCTGCCACGGTGGGTAAATGCTGACCTGTCCTGCTGCTCTTAGGGGCGCTGCTTTCCCTGCTGAGGAGATGTGAAATGAAGAGAAGGCTTTGGAAAGTTGCCATCTTGGTGGAAACACCCTTTGGATTAAGAATTCACTCTGAAGAGCTCACTAATCCACTCCAGTTTTATCCATTTGGATTTTGTGTTGCTGCAAAGGAGGCAGGAGAGCAGTTTGAGTGCCATGGTTGGAAGCTGTGCTTGGTGCCTCCACTGTAAGATGATGGCAGTGGTGGTTGGGTGTCTTTCTGATCCTCTTTGGAGTAAACAAATGGACCAAGAGGGGCGGGAGAGCAGTTTGAGTGCCATGGTTGGACGTTGAACAAGCATCCCTCTGCTTGGTGCCTCCTCTGTAAGATGATGGCAGTGGTGGTTGGGTGTTTATCTGATCCTCTTTGGACTAAACAAATGGACCAAGAGGGGCAGCAGAAGCTGTTCATTGCCTCTCTGTCCTCTGTGCCCATGGCAAATGGAGAAAAAGGGCTGTGAATCCCTGAGCTGTAACCCATGCCCAAGTCTCCAGATGTGCTGGACCTGCTCCCTTCATTGTACAGTGTTGTTGGAACTTTGACCAAGGCCAGGGATTAYTGGCAGCTGTACCAGGTCCCCCACCCCTTAGTTCCTGAGTTTCATCACTTTGAGCAAAAAAGAAAAAAATGCACTTAACTCTCCAAAACTACTATAACTTGGAGCTCTCTGGATGCCTCCCAAACCATGTCTCTGTTAACCTGAATTCACTTGGAGATAGCTTCAACATTTAATTAGATTAGTTATTTCAGCAGGGAGGAGGAAGGTAAAAAAGCAGAATGCTTAGAAAAGAGCAGTTTTTCCTTGGATTGTGACATCTGAATAATTTAAAGAGGTTTTGAGAACTATGCTTTATTTTAATTAGTTTTTGAATCAGTTTCTGCGTTGCCTATTCTTTCTCCCCCCTCTTTGTACTGTTTATTTTTGATGACATCTGCAAATCCTGGGAAAAAAAAAAAAGAAAAAGGAAGCAAATTAACTTGGTTCAAGCCACATCAGCACATCCCTTGGAAGATCACAGCAGTCAGCTGTAAAAAATGGGCTTATGCTGAAAGAAAATGAGGAGCTCAGAGGGCTGAAAACAAACTTACCTATTTATTAACTACATCTATCTTTATTATTTTTGTACAACACCAAAAAATGTTCTTGGCACTTCACAGACATGCACAGAGGATGTGAGGTGAACTGCTTTGGCACTGTTTTATCAAGGCCACTCTGCATTAACATTTCCCAAATCAGGAACAGAGTCCATCCTCTGACAAACTCTCGCTCTAAATGGGAGCAGTTCAAGAGAGCAGCGGGGGAAGAAATGAGCTGCATGGCTGGGGTTAATGCTGTGGTTAAGGAGCATCACAGTAGTTACAGAAAAGTCTTTTTTTGCTTCTTSTGCAGACCCCTGCCCTGTGATATTTTGTGTTTTGCCAGCAATCCTTCTTCCTGTGTCCAATTTCCACCAGCAATGGGTGAAGGGTTACTCAAGGGAAGTGGAGGGAGTGAGACTGAAGCAGGAGATGCTCACAAAGACAGATGGCAAGGAAGAGACCCAGCAACCCAAAGCTGAAAGAAACAAACCTGATCAATTGGTTGCTCTTGACACAGTCATTTTAGCTACAGCTTTGTGCCCTTTCAAGCAGGACCAGTTGACCTTGTTGGATATGGGCAATGCTATCTGCAAGCTGAAGTTGCCCATGTGAGGAACTCTCTGAGTATGTGAGGAAAGGACCTGCAGCWCCCTTCTCATAAACCCGAGGGCTACAGGAGTTGATAGAAAGTTATTTGTGTCTCTGGCCTATCACTGCCAGCCTACATTCAACTTTGTTAGTCCCATGTGCCTCCTGGAAAGCTAGGATGCCAATAGAGTAAAAAAACATGAAATGCAGTTGTAGTTTCAAGACAATTTTGGGAGAAAAATGAAASATTTCTTTAACCAACATATTTTGAAAATTAATATAAGCCCCAGATAATACTTCAGTAAGAAATAAAAGCTCCAAGCAACCTGCCACTAAAAAGAAGGCAGAATGACTGAGATGTTTCATTTCAATATTCGTCAAACTATAAGTCTTGAATTTTTTATTTGAAGTGAACATTTGTGGGTTTAAAATTGATGCCTTACCTCCTTTTACCAGAAATCTTGAAATGAATCATATGTTTTTTCACCCCTAAACAATTTTTATTTTCAAACTTTTCTAAATGCCAGGCAGGCCAGAAAAAAAAAAAAAAGTTATTTGTGCAACTGAGATGTGGTTTCTGAACAAAGTAGGCTGTGATGAGGTCCTGAACAGTCCTGAACACAGTTTTGATCTGAGTTTAATACACAGTTTGTGCAAGGTGGGCGATGGAGGTAATTCTGTTATCGTGTCATTCTGTCCCACCAGTCCTCTCCTAAGCATTATCAACTAATGTGTGACAGTTATAAAGTGGATTACAGCCCATTGTGTCTGACACAGCTCAGCTGAATCCATCAAACACACATCACTCAAATCTCAAATTGGACTTGAACCTTGCTCTCTGAAGGTGTGGATTAGTAATTTGTCACGTTTTGCTCACACTTTTTCCCTTCTTGGTGTGTCCCTTCTGGTCCCACACTGCACTTCAGCACACTCATTTTAGCTGTRTTTTGGGGATGTAATGTGAAAATTACCAGGAATTATGAAAAGGTCAGCTCTGTTAGACTCATGGAGTAAGTACRAGGAATGGAGTTGCTCTTAAGGTACTAATCATCTGTCATTAGGTATTATTCATCATCCCAAACAAATCTTGGACTGCAGCTCAACAGAGAATGTTTGTCCTGCAGCTGTCTGGGAGAGGCGCCATTTTTGCTGCATCTTCTCTTTCTGACTTTTTCATCGTGTTAATAACTGAGATTCTTATTGTGGCTTTTAGATTTGCAGGCGTATAAAACACACAAACACGTTACCTCTGGTAGGAAAAGCTGGCGGGAACAGAAAGGTGCAGAAAGGTGAGAGCTGGCCGGAGAGAGCAGCAGGGCTCTCTGGGTAAGCACCTCCATTCACAGCTCCCTTTTGAAGCTGAGCTCAGCTGTTTGACAAGCTTCAAGAGATCCAAAGCATTGTCAGTATGAGAGAAATGCATAATGTCAAAAACATTTGACAAGCCTGCTCTAAAGAAGGCATTAGACAGCATAATGATGGAACTATTTAACTCCATGGCACAGCCCAGTCTGCTGCTCCCAGCAGAGATGCAGTTCTTGTAAGAGCTTCCTTTGAAAGAGCTGCTGAAGCCAAAATGGGCTTTGCACAGAGAGATTGGATGGGGAAACCCTTCCAGAGGAGTCTGACTGAAATAACGTTCCTTGTTTTTGGGATTCCCAAGCAAATCCCAAACAGCACTGTTGGGGGGAAGGAATACATTCAATTGAAATATTAAATTTATTCATGTGGGGGAAAAAACACCCTTCAGCACTTCAAAACAACCCTTTAAAAGGAGCATGCAGATCCTGCCACTTCAGAAGGGCTGAGGATTTAAATGGGTTAGGTGAAAGTGCACTGGAATACAGCCAGTGTTYAGGAGTTATCCCTTCACTAATTTGGAGATTAGGAAAAAGACTCCAGCTTAATATTCTACCTTCACATCTCATATGTGAAAGTTTAAGAGTTTMTTTTTGCTCTATGTTTTTTAATGGGGTAAAGGGGAATAGAGGTGCAGGATTTATTGGAAAAGCATGTTTCTTTTACTGCCCCTTTAAATGGGAATAGTGGCTCATGTTCTTCCCAGGTGGAAATGTGCTGCTGAATTTAATGAAGGTGCTATCACTTGCTTGTCCAGGGAAAGTGAGATCTGGAGCCATGTGATACAWTTTTTTTTCTTGCAGAAATTGCAGGTTTTGCAGAGAACATATTCACCTGATTTCCAGAGTTTGTGGGTTTTTTTACCTGACTTCTCAGAATGCTGAGAATAAAACAACAACCTTTCAGAATCAGTTGCTGGTTGCTTTTTTGAAACCACAAGACCAGACTCCCCTCTTGTGTAAACAGGCATAGACATGTGTGAGATAGCTGGAGTTGTGCAATTTGCTGCACTCCAAAGGCTGCCCTGACTCTTTGGATGGTTCTCCAGCAGCAGAAATCTTCTGATGAAACACTGACAGAAGACAAGGAGATTGACAGATTTGCCTCTGACCAGTATTTCAGTTCGGCTTGCACAATGCAGTGGTCATCTTGTGCAAACTGCTCTGGCCACACCTGCAGTGGTTCCTGTGCCCCTTTGCTGAGCTGATCCTCAGTACATGAGGGTTTTTCGTGGGACAAAGCCAAGTGGGGCAGAGGGCAGAGAGAGAATGGCTCTGCTGYAGCCAGCCTCTGGTCCTTTCCCCCACTGGCTGGGAATGGTCACAGGCAGGGAAGAAATGTTTTATTAAGGAAGAAATGCTTTATTATGGAAGAAATGCTTTATTAGGGAAAACACTTCATTCCACAACAAGTATTGAGAGAGGRAAAAGCTTTTGTGGGAGTTTTGCTCCTTGGTAAGTTGGATGCTGCAAATGTAGGCTTTGCAGTTCCAGGCCATGGAAAGTCACCCCACATCCTCTGGGAGCAAAAGCTGGGACTCTGCTGAGTCTGTGACCTTCATCTGGGGATTTCCTCAGAGCCAGAGGGGTTTGATGCATTGTGACTTAGAGATGCCAAAGAACAGGAGCATCTTTGGCTTTGTCTAGATTCTCCCTTTAAATTAAGTGCAATAAATGAGAGAAACACATTGGGGTTGTACAAATGGGGAGCAGGAAGCTGGTGCTGGTCCCCAGGGAGTGGTGTCATAGTCTCCAGCTCAGTGATGTGAAACCAACACTTGTCCTTGCCTTCTGTGCTCACAGAGATCCCAGCACATTGGAGTGTGCTTTCAGAAACCACTGCAATGATGTCTGAAATAAGAAAAGGATGATAATGGATTTTGTTTCCTTCTCCTGCGGATTTTGGTCTATTTTTATACACTCACATGTAAGATGAGCCACATGGAGAGTTTTTCAGTTCTTTTTCTATTTGTCACACTTCTGGTAGATTGATACATAGGGAAAAGTTTACAATTTGGCTTTTTCTCCCCCTAGATCCAGTATTTGCATACAGAAATCAAATCTGTCACTCCAGATTAACAGGAAACCATCAGATGATTTTATGATTACCACGGGAGCTCATTTGTGGGGGTAAAGGGTAGACACRCACTTTGGTGTTTTTTATGGATAATCCTTTAAATAAAGGAGTAGTCATAAGAGCAGATTTCTTTCACAAGAAGTTCAATAGTGTGTTTCAAGGGTCTCAGGATTTGCTGTGTGGAGCATGGAAGGCAGATCTTTGTGTACAACACCCTGCAGTGGCATGGGTGCAGGACCAGGAGACCAAACCTGGAATTTTTGGCTATGAATGAGCAGCTCCTGTCCTTGGGAGCTGCCAGGGCCTTCTCAGGAGCAAGGGGTGGCAGGAGCTACCTCTAGAGGGTGACAAATGGCCACACTGAACGTTATCACCATAACTCTGCCATGAGATGCTGCCGTAAAACTGAGCCATGGAGTCATATGGCACCTTTGCCATGAGGGTCCCTCRTTCTGGCACTCTCTGCAGGGTCTGCTTGCAGGGAAGCTCTGGAGCAGAATGAAGATGGTGAGCACCAAATGAAATTGATGTTTTCCRTGCAGTTGGAATGTGGCACTCGTTGTTCAGGATTTTTTTGGTTGACTTCACAGGTAACATCCAGAAAGTCCTTGGATGGCAGATGTTTGGAAGGGAGGACAGTCTAGTGAGGAAAAGGAGTTATTCCTGTAACTTTGTTTGCTCCTGGGCCACAGTAAGGCAGGCACTGGGTTTGGGCTAGAATTACCTTTGCTCTGAGTTGGTAAGACAGTTGTTGTRTTGGGATACACTGCAATGGAGCAAAATGTAACATTTTGCAAGAATCTAGTAGTTTTGTTCAGTAAAATTGAACACACATAAAACCTTTGCTGCAACACGGCCAGATGCAATTCTCCAGGTCAAAAAAAGGAGGTGATGACTTCCACCRGGTATGGGAATGCAACATGAAACGAAAACCAAAGTCATCAGTGGACCTTTTAAATAAAATTGCTTCCCCCCAGAGCAATGACAAACTCTTTAAGCAAAATGCTCCCTTTTACACATGGAATTAATACTTCCAGGAGAAGCTTCACATTCTGGAAATCAGAAGAGTTTCTGTCCAGCAGGAGAATAAACCCTGGTAACTCTAATGGGACAAAATGATGAGTGGTGCAGGAATGATGTGATGTGCAGACTTGTGAGCCCAGAGGAAGGGACTTGTTCTCATGTGTCAGCCATGAAAAACCTGAGAATCCACTCCCAGCATGAAGGTATTCAAAAGCACACTTTCAGCATTAGTGTCTTAGATAACCAGAATTGAAAGAGGAACTCTTTTTATATAGGAAAGTGAAGGTAGGATTTGGAATCCGATGTCAGGAATTGTTAAACAAAATGCCAGTCAGACACAGCTGCTTTGTCAGCAACATCTACACATCTATTTTTCTTTTGTGAGATACTGCAGAGATGCTTATGATAAAATTAGATATTATGGTGCTATTGTTGCATACAGAATATGAGAGGGGAGAATGTTTGGAAGGAGAAACTGAAATAATAAAAAAATAAATATTAAAACCATCAGGACAGCCAAGCTGAATAAAACCAGCTGAGAACCTGACTCATTTTGTGATGTCTGTGGCACACCAGATGCATGCACATGTATTGTGCTTACTGCCCTGTGGGAGTAGCTGAAAGAAAGAAAAAAGACATTTCTAGAACAATACTGGCATGAGACATGTATTGTTGTACTAACCCCCTGACACACTCTGGTTTTAGGGTAATTGTGTGCATGTTTGGTGTTTGAAGGAGAAAGGAGAGATGCTGCAATGAGTCACTTCTTCTTCCCCTCCTGGCTTTGCACTATGGGCAAGGCTGGCAGTGCTCCAAAAGGTTTTTCTCACCGTGCCACAGAGATGTGCACTGACCTTTTAACACATTTTAAGGTCACRTGGGACCATTTTTGCTTCACTTGACATAATCCAGCCCAGCAAATGCTCCCTGAGAGAGGCCTGTCCTGGCTGCCCAGGGGGACCCACAGCTCCCCAGCTCTCCCTCCAGCTACTTGCTCTCCCCTCCAGCACAAGCAGCTCATTGATTCTGGTGTCCTTTTCCTTTGGTCTTTTGGGATTTCTGTCCTCTGTAAAGGACAAAGCCCATTTTAGCCCTGACTATGCAGGAGATAAGCCTGAACTGTTGGGATTTCTCTGCCAGGGTGCAGGTGCCTGGGATTTTCCTTCACAGCAGTGCCTTCCTGGAGCTGTGCTCTGGACCTGAAATCCTGACCACAAGGAAAGTGAAGGGAAGGTTTCCATTAAGTCTAATGGGGATAAAGCCTTAGCTAATGAGGCAAACACAAAAGTGATGTATTCTATTTCTACTCTGCATGATTAATATGGGGAACCAAATGTCTGTATCAAGTTCAGTGTCTGTTGTAGTTATGCCAAGTTTCAGGACCCAGACAGCTGGCAACCAGCAAGGAATTTATTTGGAAATTCAAACCATTCACAAATGGCCTTAATTCTTTTACTACCTTTCCCCTTCTCATAGCCATTTTTGCCTCTCCTTTTATTTATTCCTATTGTGTTTGCAAAGGATTTTTCGCAATAATTTTGAGACATTTTGGGTTGTACTGCAGAGGAGATAAAGCCCTGCTTGGCTGAGGTGAGGAGCTGCTGGGGATCCTGCTACACCTCACTGCCTGCCTCTTCAAAGGGAAGCTCTGGTGCAATGTTTCTGTGGCCAGAGAGCAAAATGAGCTCCATGGGAACAGCTTCATTTCCTTTGATGTTTGGTGCACTTGGCAGCTCAGCATCCCTTGATTCACCAGCTTGGCAGAGAGCTGGGATGCCTCCACAGCAGGTCAAGGCTGTCATAACTGGGCTGTGGAACAAACCCATTCTCAGATGTGTTTCATAACAGCAGCTGAGCACCCCCCTGCCCTGTGGAGAGGCTGGCTCYCAGCAGCACATGGCACAGAGAGGGGGAAGCCCTGGCTCAGCATTTTCTGGTCCCCAGCCCCATCTCAGCTCCCAGCTGTGCTCACACAGGCACCACAGCTCTGCAGCCAAGCCCAGCACCCTCGCTGTGGCTGTACAAGTGGGAAAAAAAGCCCACAGGAGAAATACACTTAAATTCCTTGCTGCAGCAGGACARCTCTGTGGCACAGGGAAATCTGCAGCTTGTCAGCCCCTGATGCTGTTTCTGGGTCAGCCTTGCTCAGGAGAACCAGCTTGCATGGCCAGGGAGTGGCTGTGCAGCAGTGTCTTCTTTTGGAAGGAAAATATCTCCCAAATCTGCACTGACTGCATGGCCCCACCTCTCTGAACAATAACAGTGATGAAGAGAGAAGTGAAATGCAAAGACAGGTTCTGCTGAGCTTAGATGGGAACCAGGTTTGCCTCCTTTCCTCCCTAGAACTGCTCATTGCCACAGGGCTTATTTTGGGCYAAAGGAACCTAAATAGACAAGGCTGCCAGGAGTGGGGATTTTAGGGTTCAAAGGGGTGTTACACCCACAGAAGTGTTCAGTGCTCTGTGGGATTACATATGATGGTGCCTGAGTCCGTGGAGGTTGGTGAGCTCCTCACAAGTGGCTCTTGGCTGCAGGACAGCCTGYGCTGGTGCTGGCTCTGTGAGCAGTGAAGGGACAGCACAGCTCCCCCAGCTGAGCTCCTGTGTCCCTGTGTGATGGGTGGGCTGCCTGAGTGCAGTTCTGTGCTGAGAGATCTCCTTTCAGGCTTCCCTCCTGACCCTACAAGGTTAATTGGCTTGAGCTAGAAGATTCAGGATATAAAAGCAAAATGCCAGCATGCTATGCATTGGARCTAATAATAAAAGGGTTAATTGTCTTGAAACTGGGAGCTGTTGGAGCTGAATGAAGTGAGATAGCAGCTKAGAGTGTGTCTGCCTGTGTGTGTGGGAGGAAGGTGTGGAGGATGTTTATTTACAATTATTCCCTTTCTGGAGAGCTGGTGCAAATCAGTGCTCCCTCATCCTGTTCAAAAGTCAATGAGAACCCTTYTTGGCTTTGGTTTTGTTGCTGTTCCACTTAACCTTTAAACTTTACCTTTTGGGTAAGCCAGGAGTCAGTGAATCAAAGCAGTTTGGACGTGTCTGAGCAAAAGTCAAACCCTGAGCCTCAGCTGTGGTTCCTGTAGCACTGGAGCCCTGGCTGGWTTTGTGCTCAGAGGTTTGCAGCACTCAGGTGCCTGCTGAGAGCCCAGGATGCTGCAGCATCCCAGGGCAGCCCCACTGCTGATTTGCATGGGCACTTTTTGCTAAGTCGCCTCTGGTTTTCTTATGTTCTCCACAGTGTGGAATTATGCTGTGATACTGCAGATTTTTTTCCCTTTCATCTRAAAGTGCCAGAGGTCCTGAACCAAAGGCATTTGACCACTTTCCATGCACCTCACAGGACCTCCACCAGCAGGACCAGTCTCACCCTGGCAATCCTTCCTGTTGTGTTCCAAGTGCAATCCCCAAAAGCCCAACTTTTCCCTTGCAGCCTCTTGTCCTGCCCTTCCTGAGGTGGTTTATCTGGAGATCCACCATGGTCTCTCTGTGTTCTCACCTTCCACAGGTTTCACTGTGGCCAATAGGTTACAGAAATTTAAAGGAGAAATCCTGTATAYATATAKATATATATTTAAAATGAGGAGCAGGCCTGTGACTGCAGAGCAGCAATAACTGCCTAGAGCAGGATTTAAGCCCTCAGTGATGGGCTTGGCACACTCATGCTGGATTTAAAGGTTTCCTGGGTGGAGAGAGTGAAGTGAGCTGTGAGCTCTGACTTCAGCCTTTCTCCTGAGCCAGGTAATTCCCTCTGAATGAAGTTTTGGTGCCAGATCCTATTTCTGAGAGACGAGATTGCTGAAGATTTCTCTGAGCATCTGTGTTGTTGGGGTGTGTGGTGGAATAAAATTGATTTCTCTGTGCTGGGCATGTGCCAGAAGGGACACAGTGGTGGGCTAGGGTCGCTGTACCTTGGAGGAAGCATCAGCCAGACTGAGTTTTTGCTAAGAGAAATATGGYAGAAATATTTGTAGATATTTAACTATTATGCTGTGTTCCTGCTGTGCAACACACCAAACACCTCATCTGTAGAACTTGCTGGGGGTGAGGATGAGCAGTGAAAAGTGAGGCAGCGGCTGGGAGGAGATGGGAGGGGAATGGAATTGAGCTTGGAGCTGCAGGAGAGAGGCCATGGCAGTAAGGGAAACTGGGTTTCTGGCTACTTTTGGTGCCCATGGCTGCAAGTGGAAAGGTGTTCTGTTACATTTGTGCCATCTTTGCTAGTCATTTATCCAATTTTCACCTCTTCCTAAGCTGTCAGCTTCACAGTATACATTTTCAGGAGTAAGCACTGCGCTCACAGCTTCTGTGCTGCGAAAATCTGAAAATTTGATGTCAACTTAAAAATGTTATTCTGCAAGAGAAAAGGGGGGGRAAATGAGAAGAAAGAAAAAAGGAAGAGGTGTCCAAATCATCTTTATCTGTGGAAATAGGAGTTTAAAACTACAACTAACCCATGTTAGCTCCCCCAGGATGAACTCAAATCTGGCTTTAATAACATGCTGAGATTATGTAGCAGAGATGTGGGTGCCATAATTTCTTTGCAGAGAGCACATTAAACCCGGGTATTTTGGCTTGCACCACAATGCTGCATAATGACAGTGTTATGTTCTGTGCCAGCAATTCAATGGGATGCTCCTTTCTTTGGATCACATATCTGCTATCCCTCCAGACAATGAGTATCTGATACAAAATAAAAGTGATGGATGCCAAGTGAACCAGAGAGTGGGGAGAAGATACTGTGGTTCATTGACTAACCAAATTACTTTGGGGGTATTTAAATGCATCTCTAGCTTTTTATTCTGCATGGCCTATTATAGATGAATTCTGTGATGATTCAGCCTTGGAAAAATTAACCTGTTCTGTTCCACGTGAGATGCTGGTCACCGCATGAGTGTGGTGATGTGGTGACAGATTATAAAGTATTTCCAGGATAAAAAGGTTCTGATKAATTTTTTTTAGCATTTATAATTTAATTTTAGTAAAGCAATGTAGCTGTTTATGCTTAAAACTGAGCTAAGACTGAGGAAACAAGAAACTGCACAGCTTTAGGCAGCAAACAGTGTGCACTACTTTAATGCATTCACTTGGCTTTATCCCCCATTTCACTCCTGGGTTTGCCATTCCACCACGACACAAACTGAAGCTGATGATCTTGCTGCAAAAAAAGCAGAGCAGCTGCTAACTGAAGCAGGGAAAATCCCTCACCAAGTTATCCGTGAATAAGTAAATGAAACCCTGGATTGGTGTTGCTGATCCTTGTACCCATYTTGTATTTTGCTCTGAGGAGATTGTAACAGATCAGTTTGTTTGCAAAGACTTTGGCATAAGCAGGGAATTAGAGGTCAACGGCAAAGAATGTGCAAAAAAAGACATTTTGAACTTTTACATATAAATACACTGCAAACTTTTTCTCTGAGAGTGGCCAAAATAAGACACCACCATCTGTGTGTATCTTGTCCAAATAATTGAACAAGAAAGAGGCTGCATTTCCAGTATCAAATACCAAATTCCCTATGAACTGCTCCGTCACAAAGAGTATTCAGATTGACGGTAAATCTATTTGGGAAATCTGATGCTGTTTTTAGACAGTTCATACCTACAAGAGATCTTATGTTGTCCGAGCAATCAGCTCAGCCTTTCATATAAACYTGCAGAAAATAGAAGCCATCTGGTTATCAGGAAAACTCTCTTAATCACTATTAGAAAAGAATTGAGCAAAAATTTACTTTAAAATAATCTTTTATATTGGCATATAGGGTGCACAGATCAAGTCAATGCAGGGGCACTTTTGGGGCACTCTGGGTTTTTTCTGAGAGGTGTTTGTAGTTGGATTTTGCTGCAGGCAGCTTGTTGTCATGCAGAAACTGTGACCTGGTGTGCTGCCTGTTGCCTCAAATGAGTTTATGGTCGACCATGAACTCTTTGCAATGTTTGGCTAAAACCCATCAACCAGTTAACCTGGAAGTTGCTGTGTGCTCCTCTGCAGCTGTTGAATTAAGATRGAGGCAAAATAAAGTTGAACTTAAAGACACCTGGGAGGCTGAGGAGCTGAAAACCATAAACACGGACAATTATTTTTGCAGATATGCAAGTATAAGCTGACAAGTAAAGCCTTTAAATTGAAATGTGCTGTCAGTGAGGTGTAGTCAAAGAATTATTGAAATCCAAGGAGTGGGAGGATATATAGGAAAACAGGAATATTGGTTATCAGGAAGCCAACAGGGGGCAATCGGAGCCTGCCCTGCCCACAGCTGTAACCCACCTCCAGCCACTGCCATTAGCCCAAATTGCTGCCTCTTGGACTGTAAAGCGTTACACGTTCCATTTAATTAACACCTTAAATTTGATCTTGATGGTGTGGGAGCTCCAGGAGAAAATGAAACAAATTTACAACTTGTATGAACAAAGGCAGCCTTTGCGAGGGGGCGGAAAGCGCCGGAATTGCCATGGAAATGTTAAAGTGCTTTGCTGGAGAGAGGGGAAGAGCCAGGTGAGGTCTGCAGGCAGGGCTGGAGGTTCTGCCCTGGTTTTGGTGAGAGCCAGTGTGGGCGGGTGATGCTCTCACTCCAGAGCTGCCCGTGCTTTGAGCTGTTCTCCAGGTGATGTCTCACCATCCCAAGCCTYCTCCTGCCCAGGGACACAGCTCCCTCCAAACCTAAAAGCACCAGGAATGACACGGTATCATTGAGCATTGATGATTAATCAGCAAGCTAATTACCATTCCCAGAGCAGGCTCTTAGGAGCATTGCTGTCAGGAAGAGCAAAGGCTGAGGAAGGAGATTTAGTATGCAGAGAGCGCGAGCTGTTTCCCACGCTGCCCGCCACCAGATGACATTGGAGAAGGTTCTGGTGYTCCAGAGTAGGAGAACAGCTCGTGTGTGAAATTGTGGTCTGGTGACCAATGAAAGAAGTCTTTCAAACGAGATGAACTTGAATTTAAAAATAGAATGGAGTTGATTTTCTGTGGGCCAACATGTGTATCCACTACTGGAGACCTTTAAAAACATGTGGGGATATTTGACAAGTATGTACATAGGGTTAGGTCTGCTTTGAGAAGAATGATGTACTAAGTAATTCCTTCTTTTTCAGCCCAGTATCTGATTATTACCATTATTCTCACCAAAGATGCGCAGGAAAGGAAAATTCCAGATTATTTTTAAATAAACATGCTATTCTTGCTTCTTTTATTGGGAAATATTAATTCCTTAAGTAGTTCAGTGTGCAGAGTGTATTCCATGTGGGTACCTCCTGGCTTTAGCAGTAAGGAATGGCAGGGGTTGCTTTGCTCCCCCACTGGGTGTTCCCTGGTGGGCAGTGCTGTGTGCTCCTCACCTTTCCCTTGGGTCTTGGAATTCCTGCCTCCTTCCAGCTGCTGATGAAGATGAGCTGAACCACCACCATCCTCCTCAGGTCTCACCCCGGGTTCCTTCTCGTGTTCCACAAATAGACCAGCTCTCTTTGTGGCTCAGCAGGATGCCTGCCCTGCTTATATTCCCCACATTATCAGATTTTCTATCCCCAGTATGTACTGTAGCCATAGCATCAGCTCTGGCTGCTTTTTAGGGGGCAGTTTGGGGGTTTCTTTTAGGGAAATATTTTCTCCATTCTCTGCCTGCATGTGGGTTTAGATCAGGGCTGCAGCTGGAGGAGTGAGCAGAGCATGGTTGGTGCCACGAGCATCCAGGTGAAGGTGGGGTGGTTTGGGGGAGAAATCCCTTTATCCACACCCAGGGATGGGATCCGTGGGTCGGGAAGGGGAATCCGCTCCGTGTTTGTGCCATCAGCCGAGCCACTCCCGCTGCTCGCACCGCCCGCAGCCGCGGCAGAGAATCCTCGGGTATCCATGGGAACGGGATCACAGCGAGGGATGGGGGGTGTGGGGACAGCAAGAGCATCCTCTCAGCTTCCCCTACCCCCACGCTAACCAAATGCAAGAAAAAGTTGCCTAAATGAAGAGCTAAAGTTTCCCTTTACCTGCACAGCGTTTCCGAGGTGGTCGATCTGTTGGTATCACTCCTGCATTAAGTACACCACCACAGGGCTCACTTTCAAAATCTGATTTTTGGGGTTTTTGTTTGTTTGCTCTTTTGGGGTTTTTGTTTGTTTGTTTGATGTTTTTTAATGGGTAAATCAGTGAGATGCTCTGTGCCCTGGGAGCCAGGGGCAGGTCCAGCAGCACCTGTGGGATCCAAGGCAATTGGGGCTTTCAGCATCCCCAGAGTCCAGGGGTGGAGCACCATGACCAAGGTGTTCAGTAAAGACATCAGACAGCATCTAATGGTGACTTTTGGTGAAAAATGGTCACATTTGTGACTTTTAAGGTAATTTCTTAGGGGTAGAGTGAGGTCCATAATGACAATCTTGGTGCCTTCCTTTTTGTATCCTTTATTTATGCAATGTCAGCCACAGAGTTGGTGTTGTAAGTAGAAGGCACACAGGGGCAATAAATTTGTTACTRCAAATTTACTTTGTTTGTTGCTACAAATTTACTTGTTACTACAAATCTCTCTCCAGGTTTCCTGAAGTGACACAGGTGAAGGCACCTTTTGCTGTTCCAACAGATGTGTAACAGAGCTGGCTGTACTGGGTGGCTCTCAGAGCGCCAAACGCAAATTGTCTCAGTTCCTATTGACCTTTTCTCCCATGTTTTTCCATGATAAAAAGTCAATGTAAGATTGAGCTCAGCTGCACATGGAYTTCTCTGAAGTTTTCCCTCTCCTTCAACACAACACCCCAGGCAACTGTAGGATCCAAACTGCTTTAAGCATTTTCTCCCTAAMTAATGGCCATGTTTAAGGACATGTTCAGTCGCAGGTGAGCAAACCTGCTTCAGTGCTACCCCAGAGAGAGGCTTCCCTAAACCAGCTCTTGCTGCTCTTGCTGCCCTGCTTTTAGTGGGAGCTGCAGGAGAAATGTTTTTTTCAGGAACGTTAATGCAGGAAACACTCCCTCCTCTCACGCCTTGCACAACCTTTTTTTTTTTGTGTGGATTTTTTTTTTTTAATTTTATCATCTGCGTGGCTAAAGAATGAGCCAAAGTCAGTTGGGTTGGCAGATTCCATCTCACAGGCTTCAATGAGCTTTGGGTAATCACCCAGAGCACTGGGGTGTCAGAGCTGTGCTGAGAGGCATCAGAGCACTCAGAAGTGAGTTATTTGGCTATCAARTGGCAGAGCATTTTGGATCAATGACTTGCTTTCATTCCCTTCATCCCCTCTCTCCCCTTCAGAACAATTGCTATTTCTCACTACTCTCCCTTACTTATTATTTTTTAATTTTATTTTGTCTACTCCTTATTATTTTCTGCAAATACTGGGGAAAAAATCCATATAAAGCAAAAGAGTATGCAGCAACTATTGCCTTCCTCCTTAGCAGAAATCATTTGGGAGCACTGTTTTATGTGTGTGTATATATATATATATGTATAAATATATATATATATTGTTACAGCTGTCAAGCAGTGAGCTGAGACAAAACTGAACTTTCATCTGTGTTTGCTGCTCAACATGTGTGATAATTGCAAAAATATACTTCTTGGAGTGAGAAAATAGCAGAGATTTAGGCAGCTGGATCAATTATTTTTCACAAATTGGATTGGTCTGTTCTRACATCCTGCCAGGCTGCCGTGGGCAGGGGGGTAGCTCACTTTCACATGGGGGTGTGCAAGTCAGACACGAATCTCTGGAAAATCTCTGTGGGACATGCACATCCTCCTTCAAACTTCACATCTYCACCATCACATCGTGAAATTGAGTGAAAAGATTGATCCATTAAACCAGTTTGCTAATTCCTTCCCTGAAGCTGAATCTGGGCAGAATTCCCAGTCACTAARCTTTGTCAGCTAATCTTTTCGAGTCCTTCAGGCAGAATGAAAATTCTCCCCAGCTTTTCACTCCCAGGGCCCAGCCCTCTATAAATAAAGTTTATGGATAAAGCCTAATCATGCTGACTTTAGGGAACATTGTTTTGCTTTCACAGTTACACCCAGTATGGGRCTGGGACCAAACCTTAGAGCCTCAAACTTTCCATCCTTTGGGATGKTCAAGTGTGTGTTTGCCTGTTGGTGCTCAGGCTTCCCACCCATTCTCCAGCCTTGTMTCCACATGGTCTGGAGGGAGGGTTGGATCATGGAGGGAGGGTTTGAGCACACAGCCTCTTTGCCTGAGACCCTGAGAGCTGCCCCTATTCTTCTCTGGATCCAGRCAGAGCTTCTGGAAGGCCGCGAAGGTCTGAGAGGGACCTGGGGTGGAGCTGTGTTGGAAATTCAGGGTTTGGGGCACTGACCTCAGGGCAGCTGGTGGCATTCAGGTGCCATTCAGCCGCCCAAGGAAACCATGGAAAAGCAATAATGATGATAAGAACGCTTCTTTGTCCATCCGAGGATGTCAGTGGTAGTACATTGAGGCCAGTCTGTTCCTGGTAGTCAGCTTTTGATTTTAGACTCTTTGGCAGCAGCAGAAGGTKCAGTTTGGCTCAGTTTTCCTCCTCTTCCATCAGCACCAACTTCTGTTCACACAAGCCCTTTGCTAGGAATGAAAATATTAGCAAAATGAGTTGAGTGTGAGAGAAAGCTTCACCAAAAGAGATGGTTTTGTTGTTTCACCACCTCTTTGCTAAGAACTATAGTTTCCTTGCAGGATATCAAGCTGGATACCCTCACTGTATACTTCCTTCCTTCCTTCCTTCCTTCCTTCCTTCCTTCCTTCCTTCCTTCCTTCCTTCCTTCCTTCCTTCCTTCCTTCCTTCCTTCCTTCCTTCCTT